>MLYV02000904.1:0-72150 GCA_001913855.2 Hermanssonia centrifuga
AAAACTTGAGAATAAGTTGAAAAGAGTATAAACTTTATTCACAATTTTCAATATAAAATTTTGGTAAAAATTTACAAGAACTTTCTAGTTTTATCTGATGATATTTTGTGATAAATCTAAGATATTTTTGACTCAAAATATGCTTTAAATTTTGTCTTAGCTTGTCTACCCTAAAATCTTATTACAACTTTAGCAAACAATCTATCAAATTAATGTTTTGATCAGATTTCCTTCAGTTTTTACAAACATCTTGCACAAGAAAAGTATAGATAAGATTTGAAGCATATGTTGAGTCAAAAATATCTTAGATTTGTCACAACATATCATCAGATAAAATCAGGAAGTTTTTCTGAATTTTTACCAGAATTTTATATTGAAAATTATGAATAAATGTTATACTTTTTTCAACTTGTTTTTGAGTTTTATTCTAGCCAAAAATCCCCACAGATATCCAGTGTTGTGACCTATACGTCACTCTATATTGTCATTAGCGCCATGCTAGATGCTTTATTTCCAACAATTTGAGTGCCCATACAAGATCTCCCAAAGCACTGAAGAGTTGCTATTTGAGAGGATAGTTTGTCTGTGTATCAGGATAACCTTGGTAAGTGTACAACCAGCTTGGTTTAGAATCTCACTTTGAGGATGTTTGCATTGAACAGAATTATTTTATTTAGAAGAGTACTGTATCAGTTTACTTAAACACGCTGTACCAACTTGAATGCGATGCGGCGAACGGTTCTTCTCAGCCTCGTGGTCGAGATCTACGTTATGTAATTCCACTCGGATACTGGGAATTCCAAACCCCGCAGCGTTCAGCCACCTGTGGCTGACTTGTTTGTATATGTTTTGTGCCAGTCCCTCTGACAAGAACAAGAATAATAAGGTTCAAAGCAGCGCTTCTTAGGTCGCGTGCGAGGGACTGGGTAGGAGTCTGGAGCAGGGCATAGCGTAGTAGAGTAACTGAATGAATGATACCTGTGTTAGTATTACAGAATATTAATACGTGAATTCAAGCAAAACATATAGTCCCGCTTCTGAAGGTCTAGCGGCGTTCGATGTCCAATCCGATTTCCAAGTCTCTCTACTAGAAACTGTTCATTCTCACGAATAATCGTTCGCCTTTTCCAGGACCGCAGTTTGCCAGCGGTATCCTGCCAGTGTCGAATGGGACGTCAACCTGAACTAGCGACTGTCCAACCAACACACGTTTGTCCGCACAAATAAAGTATGCTGTGTTGCGCAGCGTCTGCGAGCGTATTGAATAACATAGTCTTCTAGGCCTCAGTCAAGCAAACTTACCAGGAGAAACAACTCATGGCCAACTTGTTCCACGGGTCATCCACCCATCTAGCTGGGAACTTTGTCATCTCAGCAGGATCGGTCCTCTGCCGCCGCGTTGCAGAGACAGACGAACTTCAAATATGTCTAATCTATCAACGGAAGCGGAAGCAGTGGCTCCTCCCAAAGGGCCGCAAAGACTGCGGAGAGTCCATCGAGGCAGCAGCATTGCGGGAGACGTATGAGGAGACAGGCTACCTATGCGAGCTCGTTCCCCTCCGTATGCCCACTCGCGCCACAACACCCGCGGACCAAAGAAACGCTGTAACGATTAGAGACGACTGTTCGGAGCCGATGGCAGTTTCGGTACAAGAACGAGGGAAGAAAGGTTTCAAAGTTATCTGGTGGTACGTCTCCCGACTGAAGGGTGGTGCAGACAAGGTCGAGGGAACGCAAATGGAATCGGAGGACTACGAGTCGCAGTTTGTAGAAGCTAGCAGTGCGGTGAAACGACTGAGTCTCCGCCAACATCATGATATCGCGGCTCAGGCATTAGAGCTTGTTTTGTCAACGGAAACGGCAGAGGGCAAGAAGATTATATGACAGCATATAGGGCATTTAGGAAGCTGATACCTACCAAAGCGTACGTTCAACCTATATCACACTTGATAATAATAGGTATAATTATACAAGAGAGAAAACATCTATCAAAGTCCTAAGCAAACTAAAGAATAATATTTGCGGGATGTAGCGAGCGACGGACTATCAGTATCCTCTTCTCAGTCTCTCATTCTCCCCTCTCAATCGCGTGTTCTCCTCCCTCACCTCCTTCAAATCTGAGCTCCACTGATCCATGGCTTCCCGCATCTCTTTCTTCCACCCCCGACCCATCCGGACCAAGTCCAAATGCAACCCAATAATCTCCGATTTCGTCTCTCTCCTGAAATCATACAGCGCATCCTTGATGAGCGTATGTAACAAGTCGTGGGCAGGGTTCGTCGCCGTATGTCCGTCCCCAGCTCCCGTCCCACTCTGCGAGAAATTCCTCAACGGCGAGGTGTGATGGGCAGGTGCCAAGTTGGTTGAGCCAAGGGCTGGTCTTCTCGGAGAAATTTGCACCCTCATCTTGATAGTTGCTTCTTCAGTCTCTCCACCAGGAGCCAGCCGATCCTGGTCTTTTCCTGATCTCAGAACCTCGATGCTCTGGATCTGAATTTCGTTCAACGCCTCTGGCTCCGGTTCAGCAAATCCAACCCTACGACCTTCCCTCCGTCCCTCCAAAATATCCTCTTCGCGATCCAAGTCTCCAGCGTCCACCCATCTTCTCACCTCGGGAGTACCGAGCCCCAACACACCCAACGTCTCCTTCCCTTTTCCTTTCTCCATGCTTTTACCCTTACGATTTACCGGCATAGGTGTGGATGGTCCGTCTTTGAGAGGTAGAGGTTGCTCTGGGCTGGGACTGCGGGAGACCGAAAGCCGAATTGTGGTCAACTGCTCGTCGTCTTCAAATCCATGTGGACGAGAAGGCACGGGAGAGCCAGAGCGGGAGCTGATAGCCCGAGCAGCAGAGGTGGCAGCAGATGAGGGTTTCTTGGTGCGTCCGCTGCCAGAGGCAGACGGCACAATATTTGCACCAGGGGCTAGTCCGGACCCAGAAGGCACTCTGGATGCAGAAGATCGCGCGGATGCCGTCGACACCGTCCTCGTCCGCGTTGTTTGACGTGCAGAAACGCGTGAAGCAGTAGAGAGCGTGTTAGAGATGTAATCTTGGTCCTCATTTTCTCGAACTGGTCGTCTCTTTGATCTCGGTAGATTCAATAAATTTTCGACACGCACTATCGCAGCCGTTTTAGTGGTTTCTAAGGATAAGACAAAATGCAATTCTTACCGGACACATCTAATCTGTCTTCTTCACTTGATGCGGATTGGGCAAGCAGCAATTTGGGTGGCGAAAACGCGTTCCTAGTCGTGCTGCTCACCTTCCGCACTGGCGGGGATACCGAGACAGTAGTCCTTGAGGTAGCACTTGTTGCCCTTGAAGAAGTGAACCTGGAACTAGGCGAGGTGGCGGCACTGGAGACAGTCCGGGATCGGACAGGGCCCGGCGAAGTCACCGATGTTGAGTTGGATACCCGCATCTTGGATGGAGAACTGACGGAAGGAAGGGTGCGGCTTCGTGTGAGCGGCGAGGGCGAGGGCCTTGGTTTAGAGAGCACAGATGAGGAAGATGCTCTTTTATCAGATGATGTGGAAGTAGAGGGTACTGCCCGGCGTGAAGTGAGTTTGGATGCCTCAGATTGTGTTTTCGTTGCAACAGCCGACGTTGCGGATTTCGAGGGCCCTTCACCAGACTTTAATTTTTTCTGCAAGTAGAATATGATTACAAGCTCCGAGCCCGCAGACCTTGAAATCTGACCTGTATTGCCATATATACCACCTTTTGGCAATCTTCGCTGACAGAGATTGTCTTGGGTGGTTTATCCAGCGCACGCAGATCCAAGGTGAGCACATTCCCGTTCTCCGTACCCGCATACAGAGCAGCGCCTTCGGGCGAGAAGACGAGGGATGTTAAAGGGACGTGCAGTGACAAGGTGCGGAATAGCCTGTAAACGCACTTATAAGATTAGAACACCAGGTATGATCAACATAGCGCACCCTTTGTCCTTTTCCAAATCAACTAAAGACACGTTCCCCCCACTATATGCGACCGCGACGAGAGTTTTGCTGAAAGGACTGCATGCAATAGCCACAATCTGTCCTGCACCCTTTTCAATGACAATGGTCTTGGAAGGGCCAGATGGTCGCGTAGTATCATATACAGCCAGTTGCAACCCAATTCCAAGTAGAAGGCGGGTCCGTGTATGGGGGTGAAATGCGCATGCCGTGACCTCACCCGATGGCAATCCGCGTAGGACAGTGTGCGACGCCAATGATAGGTTGTGCACATGCACCGTGCTAACAGAAATCGACGCCAACAAAGACGAATCATTTGATAATGAAAGGGCAAGCACCGGCAATTTATGGGATTTGAAACTCTGAGGGACTTTTCCAGTTTGGGTCTCGAGGACTATCACTTGTGTTCCTGCGCCGAGAATGAGAGTGTTTCCTTTATCCTTGCTCACAAGGGTGGTGAGCGGGGAAGGACCAGAGTATATCGTGTCAAGTAGTGTCCCATTCAAGTCATATTTTTCGATGGTGTTTCCGAGAGAGACAAAGAGGCAGCTGTGATCGGGAGCCCATGCGCATGCGGTGGGTTGTGATGAAAACGAGCACGTCGTGGGGATCGACGTCGGGGCTTTCTTGAGAGTGGGTGGGTCGATGAGTACAAGGGCGTCGGTGGTCAATGCCGCCAGCATATTTCCAAATGCGGCCGAGGGCGGGAAGGAGGAGAAAAGTTGTGAAAGCGGCGGGGAACAACAAACTTCAACTTCAACGTCGCGTCGCGTGCAATCGCCAAAGGTAATTCACGTGATTTTAGGCGCACATTGGTATGTCTCCGAGGTAAACTTGAGGCACAGTTCATAGTTTATAATTAATACGACCAAGCACTGATCTATACATAATTTATGCCCTACTAATCCAATATATCCCATAAATTCTACAGCGGCGGACATACAAACCCATTAGTTAGTATACTATCAATCATGCAAATCAGTACTCTATACCGCAACAGATCAAATACAATTGACCCTCAGCACACCCCTCTCCTTGAACCCCTTCAACCGTTCCTCGATCTCCTTCCTCACCTCTTGCTCCACATTGTCGCCTCTCCCACCTTCATTACAATCCACGTAGAACCTCACGGTCAAGCCGATGAACTCCCTTCGTGAGAGTTCCTGGTCGATGCTCACCCAATCGAGGGTACGCAAGCCGCTGACGTTGGGCGTTTCAAGTTCAAATGTGATTTCGTGGAGGAGAGGCGAGCGGAGGTCTGCGAGCATCTGTGTTACCCAAGGGAATAGGTGGGTGGAAAGAAAGGCGCGCGAAGAGGCGGCGGAGACATCCAGTCCGCCAAAGGATAGCGAACGAAGCGAGGTGTTATGTGCAAGAGAGAGGTGGTTGTGTAGAACGGCTTCTTCAGGTATCCCAGACGGAAACTCAATCTGAAGACGCTCAAGAGAAGACCCGCTAACTTGTAGCAAGTCCCCCAGCGCCTTCGTGCCATCCATCTCTCGCCAGCAAAGTTGGATCGTTCTCAACTTCTTTTCCAACGGATGGCTCAACAACCACTCCGTCACTAACGTCGGTGAAGACCTTGGATCCAAGAACAGATATGTCAAATGCATCTTGTCCTTCTGACCAAAGCGCGGTTGCATCGAGAGCCAGTCTGACGCATTATTGGTGGCAGGAGGTGTGGGGACCAAGGGAGTGTTTGAATCATGGTCCCAGGAAACGGCATGGAAATATAGTTCATCGAGGTCGGGGAAAGCGTCTAGGAATTCGAGGACGTCGCCCGAGGTGCGGAAGCGGATTTCAAAGAGGAAGAGCGCTCGGACGTTCTTGAAAAGGCCTTTGAACGCTTCCTTCGTGCTCGATTCGAGGTGACTCCAGCGCATCCTACTGAGTGCTAGAGTGTTCACCCGTCCGGTCTCGCCGAGTCTCTGAGCAATACCCACACAAGTATTGACCCACCCATCGTCCTCGATTGTTCTCAGACCTTCCGCATTGTCCTCGTTATTATCATGGTCTACGTCACGGGAATATTGCGCAGTAATACTGAGCTTGCGGACATGCCATGCGATGTCGGGTGTGCTGTCTAAGAGAGCAGAGAAGCGCGCGGTGGAGGATAGGGAAGTAAGAAGGACAGTGCGGAAGAGGTGTAGGCGGGTTGTGGGCACCCAAGCGCGGCAGGCTAGGCTACACGCTTTGAGAGACTTGGGGTCATCCCATAGGTGGTCGAGAGTCTCATCAAAGAGCTCTGGTGGGAATGCTGCCGAGGTATATTCCTTCTGTCGCACGAGTAGGGACATCATCTACTAATAGATCCCGATGCGAGGAATAAGGGAATTAAATCGTCTGAGTCTCAGGGATGCGGTACATACCGTCGAGCCAACGACGGACGTTGTTATATACGACCACCGAGCGTGTGTTGGTGGCGGTGGAAGGTAAGAAACCGAAACATCAAAGTTCGCAAGAAAGTTGAAGCAATAATGGGAAACGACGCCGATCAAATGCCGGGCGCCCAAAGCGCTTCTTTGTCAACTTTGTCACAACCTCCGGATATTTCCATATACGGAAGAAGCGGGATATAGACGCCATGTGCGCCTGGGAAAGTCTCGGCTCGAACTTGCGGCCCTGTTGAAGGCGAACTTGCGTAGGGACTACATCAGTTCCTTTTTTGCACCATGTCGAGTGCTACTCTACTTCGACTTAGACCGCTCAAGGCATCGATAAACCTCAGGCTCGGATGCGTATCCACTCGTTCTGTGCCCCTCGAGTTCCGGTTCTCTCAAGTCCGGGCGAAATCTTCAAAAGCCAAGAAACAGGCAGCAGTCTCAAACACCGCGGTGAAGAAACCTGAACCGACTACACTGAGATTGAAAACGGGGGCTCCCACCGAGGTTGAGAAAGAGATGTTGCCTTGGTCAGAGTACCTTGACATTCGGAAGAGCAAGCGGAGGTGGGAAACGGCATGTCTTAGTTCATTCTATCGTGTTTGAGTACTCTGCTCACTTCCGAATCACTTCTTTCTTATGTAGATAGTCACCATCCCGCTTACGTTCGCAGGCTTCTGTACCGGAGTCATGATCTTCGGGAATCTGGAGACGGACCCTACTAAACCAATCTTCGTGCGCAATGTTCTTCTACTTACACCTCTTTCAAGTTTCTTACCAGAATGTCTTACTTTTCTATGCACTCCCATACGATTCACTTCGATTAACACGCTTGGAATTTACCCTCTCGCTTACCCAGAACATGGACCCAATGATTGTATACGGCTTTGCCACACTTGGATGTGCAGGTGCGTCTCTCAAACTCATCCAGTTCTCACAAAATAAAGCATTGATTCCTGTATCTGTTGTGTAACTCAGGCCTGGGGTACTTGATTGGCCCTCTGGTCGGTTCTGCTTGCTGGCGGCTCACCCACCGAAGAACGATGAAGCTCATTGAAGCGCGCGATCGCGAGTTCCACAAACACATCGTTAGGAATCGTGTAGATCCCACCTCGCAGAGTGCGACAAATCCTGTGCCTGACTTTTACGGTAGGTGCTCTCCCTCATGCCACTGCCTTGACTAACCGGAACCATTTCGCAGGCGAGAAGATTGGCTCGTTGCACAGTTACAGACAGGTGGGCAACTGTCTCCCAATTCTTTTGTTGACGTCAACTGATCAGTTGTGTTATCCTGGGACAGTGGTTGAGGGATCAGGCCAAGTACAAGCGAAAAGCGGCACTTCCAGAGGATTAAGCTGTCATTAGCCCTTCTGATCAATATTTGTCTTAAATGCCATGCCTTGCTATCTCATGTTATTTGCTTTCCCATGTTCGCGGTATGTGGGCACTCAAGCAATCCGAAAATCAAGAAGAACCCCAAAATCCCTCGGTGAAGGTGGTCTGTCAGCGCAAGGTGGAGCCGTTTTCATACTATTAATATACGTAGGTGCATCAGACGTTGATATGTTCTATTCCATTGGCACAACTTACTATATCTTTCTCAAATCCGTCTCATTTTTTTCTCAGGACTGTTCACTTGTTTTATTCCAGCGTGGCACTAGTCGGAGACGAGAGTGTTATTGAAGACCAGCGAAGGTTGTCGCGGGGAGGATTCGAACTCGGATCGGCTGGAAGCGCTCATTGTGGTGTGTACCATGACGTCAGTGGTTTAGTGCCAGTGACGGCTTCTCATCTTGCAGCGAGCTCAGATTTATACTTAAACCCTCCGTTCCCTTCTCTCACCTCTCACTCAACGACCAACATGTTCATCAACACCCTCCGCATCCCCCTCCGCACGACGCCGCTTGTTTTCAGACGCAACCTTTCTTCTGCACCCAACCGTCTGCTCAACCCATGCCTCACCGCCAAACCATCCACCAGTATCTCCCTGCATTACCCCAGGCAAACACAGATAATCGTCCGTTCAATTGCCAGTCAGGTCTCCGGCAGACCGGGCTCGCAGACTGTTGAACACGCTGCCACCAACATTAAAGAAGAACTCAGTAACTCTTCTGCCGACCTTGCAAAGAGCATTGCGGGAGGAAACTACTTTTCCGATGCCGTTGAGCCAACCCAACAAACCTTCGTGAGTATCCGTGAAAAATATAATTAGGATGTCTTATATTCAACGTAAACATGTATCGCAGCTGGGCATAACCAACTCAGTAGCCCACTCCGTTCCCCGGCCGTATATTGTGTTTGGCCTCGCTGGAGGTCTGCCCTACCTCGGTACAGCGCTGACGACGATCTACCTCGCACGGCAAGCCGGCGAAGCTGCCACAGGTGTCCTCTCCATGGACCCAGGTGTTGCTATTACCATTTTGCACCAAGCACTAAGTATTCAAACAACATATGGTGCTGTTCTTCTCTCCTTCCTCGGCGCGTTGCACTGGGGTTTCGAATTCGCTGGTTACGGCGGTAACAAGGGGTATCCAAGGCTGCTGTTGGGCGCCGCCCCTGTGGTATATGGGTGGTCGACTCTCGCGCTCGACCCCATCAATGCGTTGATCGCGCAGTGGGTAGGGTTTACTGCATTGTGGTTTGCAGATATGAAAGCGTCAGGTCAGGGCTGGAGTAAGTAATTGTGTCCTGTATCAATTGTCCATAGAGACTGAATATATTATCAGCACCTAAATGGTACTCTCAATATCGATTTTATCTTTCCGTCCTTGTTGGAACCTGTATCATCGGTTCGCTTGCTGCCACATCCTACTGGGGCCCTGTCGGCGGACATGGCATTGTTAGCCATGACCTCAAAATGGCACGTAAATCTTCAGCATATATCATATGTATTCAACTAACTGATTTCCACAGATCCGCGCTGAGCGTAAGTCAATGCAACCTGATAACAAGGGTCGTGTGGGCGGAGAGATTGAGGCAGTGCCTGCTCCAGCGGAGGCGGACGCGTATGTAGTCGTCCAGAAGAAGAAGCACGAGGAAAAGAAGGGAAAAAAGGACACTGAGAAGGACGCTGGCGCGACAGATAAGGATGAAGGGAGCCACTAATATCTGCGCTTGCAAGTATCAGAAGGAATGTAGAATCGCCAAGGGGAATCGGATTTGACGCAACTATGCATACTGTACTACTATAAACCCCATCTGTATTATCTCATCTTGTATTATTCTTTACGAATCCCTGATCCTCGCATTTTCGAGGCAAGCTACTAGGCAGCTGTAAACCCATTCAACCGCATGAATACTATGTCCTCCTCCGCCTGCTCTCAATATTAGTATACCGTAAAACTGATCTTGATGCAAGTGGTATCTAGCCTACTAGTCTCCTTTGCAGAGCGGCAGCCAGGGGATCGGTCCTGTGTTGCCCGGACTGTGGATAGCCTAGCCTACTATACTCTGAAACACTGTAGTAACTGCGCGTTCATTGCTACAGACTATACTCTCTTCTGTCTCTGACTTGGAATTGCAGGATGTCTACGGGGGCAGACATCCCTCCTGAATTGTTCGAGAAACTTCTCGACTACATCACCTCCAAGCGGTGGGCAGGAGGTCTAGAAGCAGACAGGCGGGAGCTGAGCTCGTGTGCTTTGGTGTGTCGCTTCTGGTCGAAAAGGTGCCAGGCCAAAATATTTGAAGATATCGCTTTACGCTCTCGAGAAGATGTAGAACAACTCATATCCTTTCTGGAGAATCCACTTAGCCGCATCTGGGAGTACATTGACGGACTGGATCTGCGGCAAAAGGGTACCACTCTTCCTTGGATACACCTCATCCCGCTGCAACTGCTGGGATTGACAAAGTCTACCACATTTTTCAGTACTCTCAACATCGAGGGCCATCCTATGGGCCCAGGTTCAGTTCGACCCTTTCGGTCCATCCACTCCCTCTTACCCAGATCTCACCCTTCCTTCTCACGTTCCATCTACCATGTCACATTGTCTGATATCCACTTCCGTAGTTTCTTGGACCTGGCTCATGTCGTTGGCGAGATGCATTCGTTGACGGGGCTTCGATGCCATAAACTATCGTGGCCGGATCCCTTGCAAATACGCTCGTCACCGCGGACTGCACCGCTTTTGCACGACGTCCACATGCATCATTGTGCGGATAGTTGGGCTGCCGTTTGGCTGTTGTCAGGGCCTCGACGAGCATCTACGGGGCGTGAACAGTCCAAGTTTTATCTAGGTCGCGACGAGCAGTCTCTGGTAGCAGTTTTAGCTCGCTCCATACAGCCTACCACTGCACTTGCAGATGGTACTTGTGAGACGAGGGTCTGTCTTGACGAAGCAGCTCGTAAGTAGTTCGACTGGCACTTGGAGGACGAATCAAGGTGCTCACCTTTTTGGCTCAGACGTCTGGATCAGGTACGACCACTTTACCACAGTTGATGAACGCGAAGTTTACCCTAGTCCGGCGATATATTTTGTCATGGGTGTCACTCCTGCAACACATGGTCCGGCGGGTCCTCAACCTTCAGCTCCGCATGTCAATGCTGTTTCCATTGACTTTGCCTTGGAGGGAATCACACTGGAGAGTTCCATCGCTTGCGACTGGAAGGCCTTTGACGAAACAGCACTTGCTATCTCGTCTCTCCGAATCGTTGTCCTTGGTTTTCACTCCCACGAAGACCTTTCTCGCTTTGGCGCCGAAGTCGTCGACGTTCATTTCGAACGTCTTCGTACGGCTGGAAAACTCAGATTCGCAATATGGGACAGCAAGGACGAGAGGTGGAAGCGGGCATCCCGAGATTCGGATGCTACTGAAGGTGTGTCCCCATGTGCTGACCGGTATGCTCGGCTTAAAATTGACACTATGATGGTTTCGGACTCGCAGCCACGAACCTCTACAAACAACTATTGTTCATGATCTAGTCTCCTTCCAACCGGTCGGGTTCATGTCTCGCGCCGTCTGCCTAGGACCCTTCGCGTATGTCGAGCCTGCGTTGCATATAAGTCATAACGGACTGTCGATCCGCTGTCTTATATTTGCCCTGCCTTCTAAGTTGCACACGAGAGCTTCTGGTGACCTATATATACAATACTTCAGATGTTTTTTTGCGAGGCTCATTCTTTTGGTTACATTGTTTTACGTGTACTATAGTGGAGGCAGTTGTACAACAGGTGATTTGGTGATTACAGCGTTCTAAATACCTGCCGAGCAATAATTAGCATACTGAACGAGACTTTGATTATACTTTTGTGATAGTATATTCTATTTGTGCCGTGACTGGAAGTGAACTTCATCGGGCCCGTCCATTTCCGAGGACTCAATGTCCGGATGCATGTAATAATCTCGTCCTTTTCGTAGTCCCTCCTCAAACCCGTGGCTATATTGTGTGATGTCAGAGAATGCCTGGATAACGCACACGCCACTAAAAACGTACTCTTGTACTAGATGAAGCTTCAGCGACCCCCAGTCCATCCTCCTGCCACCGCTGATGGTCCTGCAGCGCGTACAACACCATTTTGCCCAGCACCTTTTCGCTTGCTCGGACCGTTCGGCCTCTTTTTGTAAAACAAGGTCCGTGCGGTCCTGATCGAGTACTCTCCACTGTGCTGGTTCTACATACCGGTAACTGTGCATGTGCGTGTACGAGAGACTATGATAAACCTTTGTAAAAGGACAAAAACGCAGGCAGATCAGTTGTCTGAGCTTGCTGTCTGCATTCAACTGGGGCAAGAAGAGACTTACTGCCTTCCTCCAATTCATGGCTGTTTTACACTGCTTACAAGCCAGTCGTCTGTCCAACGCATCCATCTGCATTGCAGTCGTCTTTTCGGGATCACCCCCGCATAAAGTGACGATCTCCCTCGCAGCATCCCACGCGACCCAGTCGAACTCGATCGTATCCCTGCTGAAATTCCAGGGAAACCTCAGTCCCAAAACGTCCAGCGCGTTGAGAACGTCGTATACGTCGCTATTGGGTTTGTTGAAGAAGGTGGAGAGTGGCGCTGCGCACGGATGTACAAGAATGCGTGGATATGCGATGGTACCGTGGTAGCAACACTCAGTTACGCATTTAAAGAACGTCGTGGCTAAGTCGAGGCGCTTGAGTTCGTCAGCCTCGTTATAACCAGGGGCAGCTTTCTCTGATGGTCCCATAATCTCCAGCAACTCGAAGGACGCGGTCTTTCTCCAGTGAGCACATATTTCGGGAAGCTTCTGCATGATGCCGGTCGAGGTAAAGCCAACAACCTGTGGAGCTTCTATCGTCAACCAGCGAATGAACTCGGGGGAGACGCAGATGTCTGGGAGAGAGGGGAGGTATTCTGTGGTCGGTCGAGTTCTAGCATATTGGTCGAGGATGCCGGCGATCGTCTCGATGCGGTCGGATGGAACACGCAGCCTCTCATTTGCGATACGATAAGATTGGACTTCAAGAACGTACTCAATGACAGAGTCCTTGATATTATTCCAAGCTATTATATGGAAAAATATCAATAACATGGCGTAAAAGCGAAAAGATGTTTACTTCGAGTGGTGAGCGCCTTGGGCTGTTTCATCCATGATTGAGTGATGAAGGCCTCGAAGTTGTCGTCGTCCATTAGCCCAACTTCATCAGCAAGCCCACATTCAGCCAATCGCTCCATAATTCTTGGGTATACCTTAAACGACGAAAGATCCTGTAAGGTAGCTGTTGTGCTCACTGTTTACGACGCTGGAGCCTCAGATCATCCAGTTCTTGGCTTCTCTGTTGACTTTGATCCTCTTGCCATGCGGTCAGCGCGACCTCGCTCTGTTCAACAGAATTTGAACTGGGAATTCAGAATGAGCGAACTTTGTTGTCATCCTGGGCTTACATCTTGCATCTCTTTGACCCAGGCAACCCTGCTATTGTAAAACGCCATGGCCTCTTCTTCTCCCGCGGGGAAGTCTTCTATGATACCAGTAAGCTGAACAATTTGATCGCGTCTGTACCAATATTCTACAAAACCATCAGCCAATCGAGTGAGGTTTGCACTAAGACGAGTGTACATTCAACTTACTGTCGGAACGTAAGATGGACGGTAAAACCTTCTGCAGATCCAGTCCCTCTAGCGCATCAAACCACTGGGTTCCAGACCAATCCAAAAACCTTGCAGTGAGAGTAATGGTCAGCTATTGGCTGTCATGATACACAATTCAATGTTATACACGTACTCATATTTGAAACAATTCTTACAGCATCTTACTCGGCAAGCCCAGAATACAAGATTGACTCTGGCATCGAGGCAGTACTAAACTTGCTATGAGCAGTAGTCGCTAACAACTTCAATCTGAACTAACTTACGTGACAATGCGGGTCGAACGCCAAATTGGCATAGGCTACTTCGCTGAGGTCTGCTGGGCAGTCTGGAAGTCTTTCTACGTTGTTACGTGCCTCTCTCCAAATTGTTATGGAAGAGCGAGACATGAGGATATCACGAAGCGCCTTTGTTGTTCGTGCCAGTCGCAACAGATCCAAAGGATGCAGGTTCCCAAAAATCTAATTCGAGGGCTAGTGAAGAATATTCGCAGCACATGTGAGCTCCATACCTCAAACAAAATATCCAGGGGCATATCCGGGAGTTTACTGAGATCCTTTTTACGCCTTTTTCGCGGTCTACGTTCGACTTCTGGCTCGTCCATATCTGGCTCATCTGAAGAGGGCCGCTCGTGGTGAGGCTTGTAGTTATCACTCGCCTCTATCGGTAGCATGTATGCGCTCTATTCCAGATAAATTGCGCCTAAAAATGTGAGCAATAAGAACAGAATATCTGTCGATGGTGAAAGAGCAGAAAGTAAAGCGCAAAGTTGGGACGCATGCCAGTGCAACCTCGCGTCGCGATTAATTAATATCGGCGCCACCACGTGGCGGTGGCACTGTGTAGCGGTGGCCCATTTATGTATATACCGGTGATCATTGTTGCGCACGAACCTGTAGGACAATACAGCATGGCTAGACGAGCTTGTAGCTCGGATTCAAGAGCAATGGGCACGAGCAAGAGTACATATAAATGAGCGCGGAAGCCTTGAGAAAACAGATCCCGAATTACAGCACTTCAGCTACGATCTTCGAGCTTTAAACCTGGACATTTTCTGCCCCCTCTCATTCCCTTGAGCGCCATTGTGATTAGCCGTTTCTTGAGATTGCGAGGAAACTGTCGCAGGTGGGCGGCGCTCAACAACACATTGCTGAAGGGCCGTGGGCTTTTCGTCGGGAGCAGAAGCGGACCCGGAATGAATAAAGATTGTTGGCGCGGCATTTGCTGGAGGAGAGATCGCAGATGCAGAGCCAGGTGACGGTTGAGATGGAGGAGCTTCCATAACAGCGCTGCGGAACGTAGGTGAACCAAAGGACGGTGAACTAGTCACGATGTGTGCGGACCTAGCAGCTTTTCTTGCGCCTGCTGGAGGCAAGAAGGATGGTGAGTCTACAACCATCCCGGGCATCCGTATTGCCCCATTTGCGACTGTGGGCAAAGCCTGTCCCATTGAATGAGGGGCCGCCGATGTCGCAGGCGAGGGCATGGCGGCAACTTTAGACTCGGGTGTCCCACCTCTGGATGACATCTTCGGGGAGGATCTCTCTATGTTATTTACTGGGGTATCGACCGCAGAGCTCAGTATTGAATCGGGCGAAGATCCAGCTGACTGTTGGGAGAGTGACAACTTAAATTTTGACACCTTGGACAGTCGGGGCTTCGGTGCGGTTGGCAGAGGCTGCACTACTTCAGAAATTACTGGCGCCGTGACGTTTGGAGAATTACGTCCCTCCACCTGTGATGATGATATTGGGGCAGACATAGGAGTTGATTGAGGTCCAACGTTGGTAAATCCTCCACGACGCAATAGTTCCCACATTTCCCGAGCGTTCTCGTCCTCTGCAATGATTTCGTCTTCACTATCACCAGCCTCTCCGCCCAGCAGCTTTCCATTCTGCATCTTTCCCATCCGTACTGCCCGCTTTAGAGACAAAGATTGGGAGGAGGGGAGAACTGCTGCACCCAGGGAATGAGAGGCCAAAGAGCTTGTACTTGGGGCAGGATGAGATGCACGCTGCGCTTTGAAACGTGAGATAGATGGCTTCGGCGGTTCAGATGCAAGTGTAGCCTCTAGCGGTACTTCCTGTGAGCAAATAAATGAGACATTGGGAGGGCGCTGATATGAATAAGATAACTGACTGGCTGGTCCCACTCATGCCCATCATGTGTATGCGCTCTCATGGCACCAGAGACCTCCGCGCCTATGATCTTGCGCTTCTCATAATATTCAAGAGCAATTTCTCGCTGATGTCTGGCGTAGTCGAAATCTTCATTTCCCCAATCTGTTAGCTCCTCATCAGGCGGCAAACCATCTTCACTGTCATCATAATCTGAATCTGGAGTGTTGATGTGCTCGTCATCTTCAGACTCAGGATCTGAGTGGACGACGTGCCCTTCATCAGAATCTGCTGAGCCTAGGACAGACTCGTCGTCCGAATCGGGCTCCGGAGCAGGGTGTGTACGAGGTCGCGCGGCATTTGGATGGCGCTCTACGACATGCATTTTCATAGTTTGCCTATCCAGACGGTCCTGGTTAGACAGCGGAGATTGTCCCTTCGGTCGCAATCTGCCGGGTGCAACGTCTCCCCACTCCACGCCCTTCCCTTTCTCTGAGCCCGGCTGCTCATTGTCGGCATCCTCAGTGTCCTCAGCGAAAGACACGCTTTTCTTGGGCTTTAATGATATCCTCCTTGTTGCCGATTCTTCATCCGCTTTCGCCTGCTCCACTTTCTCCAGATCAGCCTTTTCTCTGCTTTCCACGACATTCCTGAGCAGCGCCCTACCCATCTTTTTTTGTAGCTCTCTCGCTCTCTTTAGATTCTCCATCTCAGTCTTCGAAGCTTCCTTTCTCTTTTCCATCTCCTCCCTCCATCTCTCACGTGCTGCTTCAGAATCCCGAGTGTGTTGTATATGTTCCTCCTCCTCAAGTAGGTCCAAAAGACGTTCGCGTTCGGCTTTGCGACGAGCCCTTTCAGCATCAGACAATACCCATAAAGGGAGGAGGTCCGGATCGTCAAAGATTCCCGAGGGATCAGGCTGAAAGGCAAAGTCGGCAGCGGTAACGGGCTCATTGATATCAATGATAGGTAGGCCCTCTTCATTGACCAGCTGTATCAGAAGAAAACGAGCAGAAGTGCAGTGTTAGCTTCCGTCATCCTTAGACAGACTATAGACCTACCTCACCGTTCTCGTTCCGCCTTGTGCCATCGCCCGACTCTACTTCATCCCCAAGAATTTCGCCAAGCTTGTCAGATAATTTGCGGACCTGATCTGCCCTCAACTTCGCTGGCTCGCTATGATTACCAGGAGCTGCCGGTGATAATGAATTCAAAATGGCATGAAGAGCTGCATAAACGCCCGGCGGTTTAGTGATTCCAACGACCACTAGACACTATTAACATACCTTCTGCCCTACTGTCGTTCAAATTCTTCACTGTTGTACCGTTAGACTGTGCCATATTATATAGGTTTGGGGGAGATTGTTAGAAGAGGAGGTCGAAGGACAGGACATACAGTGAGCCGCATGGCTTCCGCCCGATCGAGCGTCGGGATTTGCCGACACAATTTCTGTTCTTCACCTCGAGGTCGCCTCGCCTTGCACAAGCTCTACCAAAACAATTCCAGCAAGCGCATATTCCGTTTACTATATACAAAATATGGTTGTCGTTCAAACCACTCCAAGCACCTCCTCAGTCGCTCACAAGAAAAACCGGCGCAAATTACACAAGAAACGACCCGGCGCTGCCGACGATGCAGAAATGAACGATGGCCAAACACCTTCGAATCTCACTGCCCAAGCGCATGACAATAATCAGGAGTCTGCGGACGACGACGATTTGATGATTGATGCCGACCACACCACACTTCCTATCGATGCCTCTGCTCCCCTATTCCCCGAATTACCTGCCTCTGCACAACGCTCTACCCTGAAAGCCGAGACAAGAAGGATCCCTATACCCCCTCACCGTATGACTCCTCTGAAAAAGGATTGGGTGAACATATTTGGACCATTGACGGAGATGTTGGGCTTGCAAGTACGAATGAATGTGCCCCGTCGATCTGTGGAGATCAGGGTATGTTGATTCTATCTCCCAATGGGAGAAACGAAAATATCTCACCTTTGGCTCTTTACGATAGACATCAAAACATACAAAAGAGGTCGGTGCCCTTCAGAAGGGCGCAGATTTTGTGAAGTCTTTTGCCCTAGGTTTTGATGTCAATGTAAGCCGTCCTTGTGTTTATGCTTGCAAAGTGTCTGATCACCTCTCAAACAGGACGCAATTGCTCTGCTTCGAATGGATGACCTATACCTGGACTCTTTTGAAATCAAGGACGTAAAGACTCTCCATGGAGACCATCTTTCTCGTGCTATCGGTGAGAATATACTCCCCCTCTTATCATACGCGTACTTAATATATCCCAGGTCGTATCGCAGGGCAAGATGGCAAGACAAAATTCACAATCGAGAACGCAAGCCGTACACGAATTGTTCTCGCTGATACGTAAGTTTTCTTTTGGATGAATTCAGTCTGTGGTGGTTGGCATGAATCTGAACATATCAAACAGCAAAATCCACATTCTCGGTTCATTCCAGAACATCAAAATTGCGAGGGACGCGATCGTCTCCCTCATTCTCGGCTCTCCACCAGGCAAGGTTTACGCCGGTCTCAGGACGGTGAGCAGCCGCATGAAGCAGCGAGCACTGTAGATGTATGAGCATGCTATTAGATCTTGGCTATCCTATCATCGGGAATTCACTCAATTTCGTTTTTATGTTTGCGCTTTACACTGCTCCAACCGACCTGAGAAGATATCCGGTAGTGAAACGTCACATCGCTCTGATTAAGTCAGTTCGAGTCTGCAAATGGTGTGCAAACTTATTGGATGTCATCCAGCTCTACTAGCTGAGCAGAGTGTCACGCTAGATAAGATATGTCCAATGGCCTCCTGTTGCGACTTCTTCTCTACAACTTGATATCTAAATGAGAAAAGTGAGGGGTATGTATTTAGCAGGGCGACTCAATGATAAGAAAAAACGCAATTTGGTTTCCCTGCCCCGTATGATTCATTCAGAATGAACTCAAACGGAGCAGGTACTTATCCCGAGGACCACGAAAAGGTATGCGCCAGGACAGAGTCCCTTCCTCGGGGAAAAAAGTTACGTACCTTTATTTTCTTACCTCAAGCAACTTACCTTTGGGTAGCACTCGTACGCCGCCTACCTGTGGATAATTCATCTGTAACGAGCCACTTACCTTTGGGGAATACTCGCCTATCTTCTAGACCTACCTTTGAATATATTTTACCTACCTGTCAGACTACTCACCTGCCTTCAGAGCGACTTACCCTTCAGACGACTCGCCTACCTTGAGAATAGCCCAGCTCACCTTCAAACGCTCCAACATCAGATCTATACCTGACGGCACCTTCTTAGTAGGACGGCGGGATAACTCACCTTACCTACCTAGCTCATACAATCAGTCGTCAGTGGACGTTGCCATATCGCGGCCGCACCCTGTATGAAGACAGCCTTACCACCGAAAACTCACCAGGGAACCCGGAACGGACAGCTTGCATGCGATCTACCTAGAAGAAAGCACCTGTAAAAGAAAACACCTGTAAAAGAAAGCACCTGTAAAAGAAAACACCTGTAAAAGAAAGCACCTGTAAAAGAAAACACCTGTAAAAGAAAACACCTGTAAAAGAAAACACCTGTAAAAGAAAACACCTGTAAAAGAAAACACCTGTAAAAGAGAGCACCTGTAAAAGAAAGTAACTGGAAAAATCAACGATCTGACCCTGAGGTACCAAAGACTCACCAGGGCGCGTATATAGAACGGAGAGCTTGCCTGTGATGTATCTAGAAGGAAGTACCTGGGAACAACAACGTGAGGCTATTGAATCTGACCTGAGGTAGCGAAGACCCACCGGGGCATGTATGAGGAATGGACAGTCTCTCAGCGACTATATATACCAACGTACCTAGTAGAAGAAAGTGCATGACAGTGAAAAGAACAACGAGTAGTAGAAGGGTATGAAGGAGAGAAGATAGGTGCCAGAGTCAGGCCTGCCATGTTTAAATACTCGCCAACCAGACATGTCAGCCTCAGAACCAACTCACCCACCCGACTGTGTCAGCCTCAGAACCCGTTCCAAGGCTGACAGCGGTCGAAACCTAAACCATTCTAGCCCAACCCATAAATGGGAGAGGATATAGTAAAAAATCAAGTAGGATTGACCATTTCGGCTGCAGAGCTCGAATGCCAGGATATATAGTCAAAGGACAAGAGTCTACAACTGCAGTCTCATCATCTTATGCCAGTGACAATCACGGTCCGGCGGCAACTGGCTTGAACCCGCCTCTTTCGTCTACCGTCTAGCAGCATTGTTAACACGCTCCATCTACAGTATATCTCACTAGTTTATGCGATACACACCGCGCCTTACGATGACATGGTTTTATTTAAAAGTGTTCAGTACGTGGCATTAGCATTACATATAGGAAACAAATCTACTGATCATAAGTGTAAACAGTCCGATATACATGCAAACGATAATAAAGATGTGAGGATAGTACAAAGTGAAGCTGTAGAGGAGAAAACATGCAGAGATTACAGATAAGAACTCATTCCGCACCGTCATCCTTTCCGCTCTTCGCATCGTCATATTGATCTGGGCTGGTTTGCGACAGCAGACTGTAGTATTGAGAAGTCAGTTGGTGTGACCTCATGCCTCCCTGTAATAACTCACTTCGCTAGAGCCGTCCTATCAGTTTCTGGGCTTTTTCCATCTCCGACCATAACTCTGACACCAGCACTCGGTATGTCGTTTGTCACCACATATAACCAACCAGGTCCAGGCGGATACAGTTTCCCGTCGGATGGGCCACTTATCGACAGGGTCTGCTGGTCGTTTGAAAGTGATGATGAAAGATACACGAGACGTGAGTTAGCATGCACGGCATGCGTCACGTAACCGAGATCCATCAAGACGACTAGGACAGGTCAGTAATTGTACCATTCAAAGGATTTTATGTGAGCGAACCTTTAACGTCAGCGCCCTGCAGAGACGCAGGAAACTGGACTTGCAGTTGTACGCTCTGCCCAAAGCCAAGCATTTTCGGAGATTTCTTGATGACAGGTCGGTCGGCAGACAAGTAAGGAGGGCTAAGCCATTCAACTCTGTATTCTGTGCCGTATTCTACTTCACTTCGGTCCAAGTTTGGGTTACTACCAGTGATCATGACGTCGCCTGAAGGTGTGAGCGTCGCCACGGAATGATAAAGTCGAGGAATGTCGCTAGTGGGCATTCCAACGGATGAGAACCGTTGTCCAGCAGGCGCTGAAGGGTCGTATAGGACAGGGGTTAGGACAGGGTGGTCGGCATTGGATGCGCCGACTTGATTCACAACATTCCCGTATCCTGAGATGCCCGTTCCGGCACCGTTCACAATGAGTATCTTGCCCGTCGGAAGCATGACTGCGTCTGGCATAGTGCGTGCCTCTGGCATTTGTTCGACTTCCCAACCAGCCGCGATGCCTTCGTCCGTGAGAACCATCCGAGAGCACTGAGCAGAGGCAGGGTCCTGTGAGGAAATCTCGTATCCAGGTTTCGTGTCATCTACCGTAGAACCGCCGCAAAGAAGGATCTCAGGCGTAAAGCTATTATCCGGAGTCAGAGGAAGAAGAACGCCTGTTCCAGTCATTGGGTACGTGACACGCACGCCGTTCGGGATCCGAGGAAGTCGCCTCTCGGTGTTGGTTTGCCAGTCATATATCATGGCGTCCCTATTAGCAGCGACGAAGATCGTGCCGTCAGGCAACGAGAACGCGATCGGGAATAGGTTGGAGTTGAGAGTGTCCACCAGAAAAGGAACGTGAATCGGTAAGCCATTCGAACCGTGAATGCCTTTGGGTGGGAAATACTCCAAGGTAGGATTGTTGGTCGTGCCGTTGTTGATCCATCCGCCCTTGGAAGATCCTCCAATAATCATGGCTGAGCCGTCAGAAATACGCAAGACAGTATTGTACCACCGAGGGCTTGCCATACGAACTCGAGAATGGTCCTCAAACATTCCACAATCATCGACATCCTCGGATTCGCATGGCTCAAAGATACGAACCGCTTGTAAGCCATCAACATCGCCAAAGTCGGCCGCGGCAGTGTGGTCTTCAACCACGGGGTTACCACCAACATTGATAAGAGTGCCGTTGCTGAGAAATGTACCACCGGCGCAAAATGAGTTTGATTGCATCGCTAATGGTTTGACCGCATGTGTCTTAAGGTTGTAAAGAGCTGCCCACGCAGGATGTCCGGAGATGGTCAGTGGGTTATGTTCAACTTTATCGATGATGATTGCATGGGACTCCGATATGACTGCAAGCTGCATAGCATGTACTCCAGTCGATCCCTTTTGAGTCAATGTCCACTGCGAAGACGTGGACATGGCAGCGAAATCGAAGGAAGCTGGATAGTTCTGTTGTAAACCTTCTGCCGATACTACATCGTTTTGCACAGTATTCTGTGAGGATAGTTTGTTGCCTAAGGTAACAACGAGGGCATCGACGTCCATTTTAGTTCCTTTGGAGTTGTCGTGCTTTTCGCCTGTATTGACAACCTTGAGAGTATGTCTGCCAACAGGCAGGTCGAACACCCAGAACAAGCGCTGTTGTTGCCTAGTCTCTGAACTCCAATTGTCGACTTGTTGAACGAGCTTTCCATCGAGATAGACATTGGCCAAACCGTGCCTCTTGTCCATGTTGCCAAACCATTCTATTCCAGTTCCGGTGAAGCTGAAAGTCATCGAGGAGCGCGGATGAGAAGTTGTGCGTAACGTCTTCTGAACATACGCAGACGAGAAAAGTTCCTTCCAATGTCCGGAATACCGTAAAAGCGGAGAAGAAGAGTCATAGCTCTTCGTGCCTGGTGGAACGTAGTAAGGCGTGAACCTCCTTGGTTTCGTTGAGCCTGGCGTGGTATGCCCATTCCATGCACTATCTGAGGCGAGACAAGAAGAGAAGAATACGACCAGCGCAAGAAATAGGGTGAATGAGCGTATCCCCGGCATCTAGAAGCCAGTCCAAGCAGAGAGGCGTCGAGTAGGAGCCAAGAACAAGAGAAAAGGAGACACTGCTGTCGTGGTTCGGTTCAAAGCGCAGCCTGGCAGGCAACTTCTTATTTCATTTCGATGTGACTTTTGTATTCAAACTTGCAAACTTCATCAACCGTCTCATATCTTCATGTTTGCGCGTAGTCGATAGCGGAACTAGTTGCTTTCATGAATTATGAGGATTTTTGAAGCCAGGATTGATGGAATTTGTTGATATTCACACAAGCCATCGTCGTGCGTAACCCTTCCCTCGATCCTCCAGTTTACTTCCAGCTGTGTACTCACTCACAGCTATCAATGTTACTCAGACTTACTACGCTTTCGCGACCGCATTCTAGCTCGCGACGAGTTAGCCCCGTCTTCGTCGATGTTCCCGGAGCCTAAGCCGGTTTGAAGCTCAGGAACGACTTGGATGCCTTCTTACTGTGGGCCGTGGGACATAGTCAATCTTCCTGGGCGTCGGTCGGGGTGTTCTCAGTATATTTTATATTAACCAACCCGGGTATCCGCATTAGACCGCTACTATCCCTGACGAGGAGAAATTTATGGATATAAATGCTGTCCACTGGCAGATTCTTGTTGGTAAGGACCAGGTCAAAGCTTCCACATTCAATGTTCAGCTATAATCCCTACTTCCCTGTATTAGGGAACCGCCCAGCAATGCAATGCACAGCGTCTCGCCTGGGATCTCTGCTGACTGTCGTCGGTTTTATAAACTCCCCTCTCCCGGCCATTGTGCGCCCTCGTACACGTCGACGGTACACGTTGACGGCGGTTCCTAACTTTGTCGGTGACCTCTATAATAAGAGCCTATCTACGAGCCGTTAAACCGACCTCTCACATACCAACATGGCTATCCGCATCATTGGACTGATCAAGAGACGACCTGACATTACGTTGGAGGAATTTAAAGAGCGTTGGTATGTATCTGGATGCTATTGTCGATCTCGTCCACTGACTTTGTACTAGGGGGACCCGCCATGCTGGCATCCTTGTATCTACACGAGCTGTGAGAGAGAAGATTGTGCGCTACAGTCAAGTCAGTCCTCTTCTATGCACTCAACAGCGCATAGCTCACATATGAACTATAGTTTCATGTTCTCACACAGCCATCTGAGGCACTTGCTGCTGCTGGTGTTCCTATCGCCCCTTACGATGGCATGGCCGAGATGTGGGTTGACAAGATTGAGGATCTTCTTGAACTCTTCCAAGACGAGGAGTTCCAAAAGGTATGTTCGTCGTAGTCGATCACGGCTTTCATACATGCTGACTATCTCACCAGAATGTGCTGCCAGACGAAGCAAACTTCTTGCCCGAGAACCGGGAGAATATGCTCGTGTTGGTTGGCGAGGACCAACCCAAGTATGAGAGAGCGGAGTAAAATGGACAACTGGGGGAGACTCATTATCTTGTAGAAAAAGTTATTAAAGTACCCGTCAAAGTACTACTTCGGTTTGTTTTAGGTCTAGTCAATGAATGGTGTCATTGTCACTGGCAAGAATTTTGATTGCAATGAGAACAAGACAAATGATGTGCAGTTACGGATGATCGCCCTCAGTTTGCATACTTATTTTCGTCTCTAGATTCAAACGCACAGAGAATAGATGCACGGCGTTCGGAGATGATTCGAATCGTACAAGGAGTAAAAATCTACCATCGATGTTGAAAGCTAATTGGATGGCACCGGACTTTGGATATGGTTTGGAGACATTTGGACGGATGATAGATAATGTGTACTGTGTGCGGGCTTTCATCTATTATACAGATTAGAACTTGCGTCCGTTCAAGTTGTGGAAAGTTCACGAGGTCGATGAGCAGCTGGCAGAGTGGGAGTAAAGGTATTGGACGTTGGCATTTCCAGCAAAGCATACGTCCAGATCGACGAAGTGCAATTGACCATGGGTCGCAGAATATCTCACATTTTCTCATACTTGAGCTGATCCTCTCCGACGAGGACCTGAACAACACTGCGGTCCAGGAAATTCGCCTCGTCAGGTATGGCAGTCTAGGGTACAAAAGATGAATGCATGGCTTAGTCAACACACGGCCCCTCAAGCTGTCATATATCAAAGCGCGATATAAACCCACCTGCTGGTATTCCTCGTCACCGAATAGTGCAAGTAAATCCTCGATTCTGTCGACCCAAAACTCCGCTGCACCATCATACGGAGCAATGGGGAGTCCGATAGCAGCGAGCTGTGAGGACGGAGATTCGAGGACGTGGAACTGTAATGTCGTGTCCCAAGGAGCGGTTCAGGGGCCGGGAAAGACAACAATAAGGAACAATGAGATACCTGGTTGTAACGAACAAGATTCTCCTTTACTGCCTTTAAGGAAGTGAATATACGAGCATGGTTCTTGCCCCTGGTAATTGAAGTCTCGAATCGTCAATCAGCCTATCGAAACTACGACGACGTACCAATGCTCGCTGAACTGTTCCTGGGTCATATCAGCACGTCGTTTGATCAAGCAAGTCACCCGTATAGCCATGGCAAAAAGAGCTCGATAGAATAACAAGCCCGTTCTCCCTCCTCAGGTGTATGCCTTTATACTCGAATGGCCCATTACAAAGCTTACTAGTATTGCCCGATGAGCCGGCTGTCTCACGGAAGGCGAATACGTAGTAATTGCTCTCCTAGTCGGCTGTTAGTTCACTGGCAGATGCGCCAGAGTGATATATAATCTCCAAAGGGTCTAGCTAGATAGTTAGCTGACAGTCAGACTTGCGGTAATTGACGTGACCAATTGTGACGCACCCCAGTGACAATTTGTGACCAAACGCGGGAACGTGACATAGTGTGACGTTCTCACTTCTGGCGTCAAAGCGTCACGGTTTAATGCTGCTTGCCGTTATATTAGATCTCTCTCAGGCCCCTCAGAATGGAAGATGATGACCTTATCATCGTCGACGACGTCGAGGATACCCTCCCCTCCACTCCCGAACACTCTCAAGCAGGGCCAAGCCACGACCCACGACCTCCACCAACAGGCATCCGTTCAGCCCTACGGCGACGGGACACTCTCCCTTCATACGCATCCCAGATGGAGGACTCAGATATACGCAAGACCCGTTCGTCGACGTTGAGGGGCTTCAGGCCTCAGCCTAAGCTCAAGTTGAAGTTGAGCGAAAAGGCCGCAGCGCAGGCTCCTGGGATGAGTTTCTTGGGGCCGTATGATAGGGAGCTAGATTCGGACGACGAGGATTTGGTGTTTGAGGAGCAGTTTATCCTAAGGATGCCTCCTGGGGAGGATTGCGAGAAACTGAAGAAGATGGTGGCAACAAGAGAGATTGGGAACGACGTCTGGTTCAAGTTCAAAGGTGAGTTCGCTCGCCATATTCGTGTGTGAACTAATTTACTAATTTCCATATGTTGCGCCTTGCTAGATTCAAGAAGAGCAGTATTCCATCTCGGAAACAATACGTATTCCGCGAAACTTGTCGACCTTCCGTGTATTATCGAGTCTCAGAAGACCTTGGACAATAAGCAGATGTTCAAAGTTGCTGACATATGTCAGGTCGCGACATCCTTATCCACAGATTCATGCCATTGCTTATACTTGAATAATTATAGATGCTCGTTGTCGAACAACCTATACCTGGTGAAGATGCTCTGGCGAATCAGAAAAGCTTCAATATTGATGAATTCATTTGGCCGCATGGTATAACCCCTCCTTTACATCACGTAAGAAAGCGTAGATTCCGAAAACGAATAAACAGGAGAGTACGTCTTTCTGAACCATACAACGACATCATTCAGGTAGCTGACTTATTTTATCAAGACCATTGAGACTGTAGAGCAAGAAGTGGAACGCCTGCTGGAGGAGGATGCGCTTGCAGATGATGTGAAATACGGTACATTCCATTACTTTTATATACCCGTACTCTCTAATAATGCATGCAGATGTTCTGGAGAATGTCAATCCTGACTTGTCGGATTCAGAATTCCTGGATCAAGAAGTAACAAACGACCCACAGACCCCAGGCTATGCTAATTCTGAAGTTGGCGATATGCCCACTCCGGGGGCAGAAGCAGATGAACATGAGGGTGAAGAAGAGGCTGAGGAGGGCGACATTGACGAAGATTTAGCCGCAGAACTGGATCTTGCTCTTGGGGACGGTGACGAAGGTGATGAAGGTGATGACGAGGAGGATGAAGACGAAGAAAGTGAAGAGGAGGACGAAGACGATGAAGACGACGATGCGGTACAGGCAAAGAAGTTGCTGAACGAGGAGATCCGGGATTTGGAGGCCGCTGTGGGCAAAAAGAATAGCGAGATTGCGAGCTCTGCAAATCCTCTCATTAGGGTACGCGGCATCTGTTACTACTGCGGCCACACGATACTAATATATCTACTTTAGCGACGCTTTGAGGATGCATTGAGGAAACTTCAAGCAGATCTAGACATGAAACTGGCTCAGAGGGATGAATTGAAGGAGAAGCGGCGTTTGGAGAAAGAAGGTGGTACTGCGGAAGACGTGGGCGCAGGCTCTGGCGACGACGAAGGAGAGGGTGGGGACGGCATGGACCAGGAGGATCTATTTGGGGAGGATCCGGACAGCATGGATATGGGCTAGAAGTTAAATTATCATATAATACAGCTACGGCGGTAGCAAGCATACGATCGCCGCTTGTAATACAAGAGGAGTGTACACTACACAGACAAACGGTGCGAACCAGACTCCCAGTACCTCCCAATTCCAGACGGCGTCTTGAATTTGCTGACGTCCCAGTATGAGCCAGCTTAGCCCAAGTAGAATATACAGCGAGTATTTTGCGAGTCGGATAGATGATTTGGACGACGGGGAGGACAGTGATAAGGGTAGGCCGAGTAAGATAGCGAGGACAGCAGCGAGGGAAAAATTTAGTACTGAGATAATAGATATGACAGTCGATGCGAGACAGAGATTGAGGGATTTGAGCAACAAGTAGATCGGGGCTGTTGTATTTTCCGAGGTTGGTTCCATCAATAGTGCTGCAAGTGGTATCACAGACAAGACGCCACATAATATAGGGGAAGCAATCTGGCGGACGTTAGTTTAGTAATCGAATATCGCAGGCAAATAGTAACTTACATCCTGGTTGGTAATGAACCACTCCCGAGTGCGGATATAGAAGAGCAAGACACCGAGGAGGTGTGTAGCGATCACAATGAGAACTGCTGGAAGGACAGGTCTACGGCGTGCTATCCATTTCACTGGTGTACGTTCTTGTGACACGGCGCCGACCTCCTTCACAGGCTTCTCCGAGGCTATATCGGACGTTTGAATCCAGCGAGCTTTCGCCCATTCGCCCAACCCACCGAACAGCATTGCAGTACTCAGGAGTACCACGCTTGGCAGGTAACTACCGATCTTCATAAAAGTCGTAGTTCCGACCAACAGGTAGAAGAAGAATGATGCATGCAGACGTTCCAGGAGGTTGTTGCATGTGCGCAGGGTAGATTCTATGACCCTATAAGAAATAATGCTCTATAAACCGCTAGCCAGTTTGATGGTAACTTCTGTGCTAACCTTCCAATTGCATGGAACCCATGCGGACCATGCGCTGGCACAGCGAAAAGGGTGATTGCGTCTATGCGGAATCTGGTCCGGATGTAACCTCAATGAACATGATGATACGGTAGTGTAAGACGACTTACTGATGTAGTAAACCATGCACTCCACTGGCCTTACCTCGAGCTTGGTAGCCTACATGACGAAGAATGTTCCTAGCCCGGTCCGCATACTCTTTAACTGCATCGTGCTGTTTCAGTACGCTCGGCGCCCATCCAGGTACGAACTCTTGCTCGCGAGCCGGAAATTCATTATGATCTAAGTGATCGTACACTAACACTGGAACACCGCCTGTATGGCGTGCGATGAGCTGGAAGGAGTTCAAGAGGTCTTGATTGGGCAAGCGCCCATTTAACCCCTCTGGAAGAACGACGGAGATTCAGACAGCCATTTCCGACGGAGAAGACGGAACGCGCACCGAAGAATATGCCAAGATGGGAGAATGAATGTCCTGGATAATCGATATTCAAGGCAGTCCAAATGACGCCTGAAGAGAGCTGTAAAGGTTCAGTAATGAGATCTAGGATTTAAATCATTAGTTGTTCATCTGAGTGTGTTTTTAGGAAACTCACTGGACTGGGTTGCGCCATGGTACGTGCTGATCCAAGCTTGCATCCCGTCTAGGTAACCATCGCTGATCACAAAAATCAAGTCCTTTGCCCACAAGGAATAGCCTACAACGAGCCAATAAAGTCAATGCAACAATAGAATCATAAGAAGAGGGACAAACGTTTCAAGAAGGAAGCAAGTGATAGAACGGTAGCAATACCGCGCAGATTGGCACTGCCGTCGCCTTCACCCGTTCTACTTAACCTAGATGCACTGATGACCATCGCTTCCGTTCCTGATGCACGAGGAGACGACAGAATAGCATACGCATTCGTGCCGTTCATCACCTAGCTGAGAGAATGAGGCTATTCGGCCTACAATAACTCAAGGTCTGCTACATACCCCGGATGACGTGAGGAAAGTATATTGCTGGGTTGACGAAGGTATTCCAAGTTTGCGAAACTCATCTGAGATAAACGCAGCAGTTCTGATAGGAGTTAGCGGCTTATTGAAGTCGTGTATAATTCATCATAACCTCACTCAAAGCTTGAGGTGTTTCGATCCCGCATAGACTCAAGTTGTGCCAAATATTGATCTGCCCGGTGAACATCCGACCACGTCCAGTAGGTATTCACCTGAGTAATGTTCAGTTCTGTGTACAGATACTAATGGTATAAAGTACCTGTCCCGGTTGCAAAGCATTCTCATCTATGTATGTCCGTTGGCCGAGCTTGGGAGAGGGTATAGCAAGCATCCATGCATACCCGACTATCAATAATATGGTTCTAGAGCAGAACACATAAGAGGGGTCTTAAATATCGAGCTACGAGGATGAGACGAACTTTAGCATTGGAAGAGTCCTCCAGAAGAAGTTGGCAAGAGCTTGTCTTCGACGGACTCTAGCGATATTCTTGTCTCCTTGACCTCGGATGATATTCCTTAGATTAACGAGAATCTGTGGCGCCATTTCGTCTTGCAATTATACGGTATTTTGCAAAGATGAAGGAAGAAAGCTGAGCATAAAGTCGTTATGCTCGTCGTGCTCGGTATGGTCGTGGTCGTGCTAAGTTTAGCGCCAAGTTGCCGCCGACGCGTTCCAGTTCGAGTGGCTACTTATCATTTCCACAACCACCTCCCACATAATCCTAGCCGAATGCCGCTCAAACGTCTGCGGCGAGCATCACCAACTGCTCAAGGCTTGTCTGCTGGCGAAAGGCTAAAACGTGCTAAACTTGCTGGGAACGAATATCTTGCTTGGAGCTGGGTTGGTACAGAGGTCACCGACACCGCGGATATCACTCAAGAACATCGTCTAGCTACCTGTGATTTTTCAAATACAAATCGGAGTCCATTCTGCTCCAACAAATATTCTACCATATCGAATGTGGCTGCAAAGCCCGGGAAGACCACGAAGGCACAGGCCAAAACCGAGGGAGAGCTGGAAGATGATATAATTGTCATCTCAGACAACGACTCGCCTACGTGCAGCAGTAAGGCTTGTAAGAATAATCCCAATTGCCTGAACTATCTTGGTCAGGAGAAGTGGGAGAGCGAAGGTGCGTTTCCTCACAGCTACGTACTTCGTATAAATTGCAGTTTGCGCACAGAGAAGGCGCGAGACGCGTTCATAAAGGTTCAGGAGCTGGGACCGGACCCTACGCTTGACAGCAGAGCCTTCGATACACCTGTCGGTTTGAAGGTATACTTCTATGTTGTTCTAAAATTTATCACAGGGGGCTGAATGTGCGATGCATATTACTCCTAGAACCTCGGGGCGACATGCTATGCGAACGCGTTTCTCCAAGTAGAACTCAATAATATTATAATATGAGTCTCACTTATTCCGTTATATAGGTTTGGTATCAGGACCTACCTTTCCGCACAGGTGTCTACAAATGTCAACCGGCTCAAGATGTAGAACATAAGTTTGAGGTATGGGTAATAACACAGACGATCTACATCTCCCTGATTATATGTCTCAGGAATCACCCATCTTCCAACTTCAAGTCACATTCGCTGCAATGCAGATGAGCAAACAGGCTGCATTCAACCCTGTAAAGCTAGTAGAAAGCTTGAAATTGAACACTACGGAACAGCAAGACGCTCAAGAGTGTGTTCTTATACTATGATACTATAAATGGTACTTAGTAGTCCCTGTTCAGATTCTCTAAACTATTCATGGCGCATCTCGACTCCGAATTTCAGAAGCAAGTCGACCCATCCCTTAAATCCCTGATTGCGGACCAGGTGAGATAGTTCAGAGCGATCAGATACGAACCACCTTATGCGTGTCGGTAGTTTCAGGGCAAGCAAGTATATGCGACAGTTTGTACCAATTGTCAAAACCGGTCAGAACGAGAGTCGGAGTTCTTGGAGATCGAGGTTACTATCAGTGTAGGTGGCAATTTTATTATCATTCTACCCTCCAGTCCATTTAAGGTTGACCGCTAGAACAACTCGAAACTCGATGAACGCATTGCAGCCTTACTTAAACCGGAGGATCTCGATGGCGACAACAAGTAATGATTCGCTGTCTCTTCATAAGATCCAGTCATTGACTATGCGATGGCAGATATCTATGCTCAAAATGCGAAAGTCTCCAAAATGCCAAACGTTATACCGAGCTACGTGAACTGCCCCCAGTTTTACACTTCTCATTGCTTCGTTTCGTTTACGATCTTTCCACGATGGAGAGGAAGAAATCGAAGCACTATATCTTGTTCCCGAAGTCAATCAATATGGACGAGTTTGTGACTGCCGGCCACCAGAATGAGGCAAAGAAGGAAAAAGTGGGCGGGAAAAACATGTACCACCTACGTGGTGTACTTTTGCACAAAGGTCCCAGTGCATACCACGGACATTACGAGGCGCAGATATTTGACGTGAGGTATGTCCCTTCCTCGTGGTATGTATCCTCGAATAACTTGATTGTCGTGCATAGAAACGAGGCGTGGTACCAGTTTAACGACGAGGTCGTCACCAAGATAAGTTCTTTGGGCCCCAGCCCGAAAGTTGGGCAGAAGAGCGGCTCAAAAGAAAATGCAAATGCAAAGTAAGTCTGAATTGGAAGACTACTATCCGGCCGTTATGGACATATCACTGTTCCAGGCCAATCAAAGCTCAAATGAAGGGCAAGTCAGCTCAGACTCAGAAGAAACCTACGAGGGTGGATAGCGATGTTGAGATTCTTGAGTACGTCCCCCGACTCCCTAGTATTTGCACTCCTCTTTTCTTACGATTATCGAATATAGCATTAGTTCGAAATCAACCTCTCCCCCTGTGGATGACAGCAAGTGTGTTTATCAGATCTCAGCCGTTTCCATAACTTCATACTGGTTGTCAGCTACATCTCATCCAGAGACGCATATATGCTTATCTATGTGCGAGCGCCTGCTGAGCCTCCAGCGACACAGATATCATCGCCTAAGGATGATGCCTCATTCATCCAGACTACGGATACTTCAGCTGATGGCACATCGAAAACGGCGGTCAGCATCCCTATTCCGCCATACAAAGCTCAACAGGTTGTTCAGAGTTTGAACATCGCCCATGACAAGGCTTGCGATGAATACACAGCAAAGTATGTCATTGCAGACCTGACCGCTTTTTCGTCTACTCACTCTTTCGCTGCGATTAGAGAAGTGGCAGCAGAAGCCCGATTCAAGGATATAAGGGACAGGGTGATGGAAATCTATCGCTCATGGAATTTAGCCAGCAATGCTGAGGTATGTCAGTGGCTCCTTCAGTTGTTCCACAGCCTTGACGCAAGAATGTTATGTGTAGGAAAATGCCGTGGTCAGTCGACAGGCCCTAGAATTGTGGTTGTCCAGACATCTAAAGAAGCCTCCTGCATCTGCAAGAAATGCGCTGGTTGATAGGGAGGAGGCCGAGGCCATGGACGTTGGTAGGCATGTCAGCTCTTCAATTATTCCTAAATTAAATCGGCTGGCAGATGAGTATATCCACGAAATCTCGAACTCGGATATTGTCTGCATCCATGGGCGGCTTGATCCGAACAAAGCTACAAACATGAAACGTATTAAAAAGGTAAGAACCTCCTCGATGGCGCAGGACGCTTACAACAATACGTCTATTGCAGGCTGCAGATAGTCGAATCCAATCAGACGACGAGTGTCGCTTCGTACCCTCGTTCGGATCTTCGGATGTCTGTGAAGAATGCGTAAAAGAGTTGTTCCTCGGTAATTTATCTGCCACGACTTAGCATTCAAGGATTTTGCTAACGAGGCTCGTAACAGAACGTCTATATCAGATAGAGCATCCTCGTCTAGTTTCTCGCTTTGATGATGTCTGTCAAGTGGAGGATGACGAACTGGCATACTGGATCTCTAAGGCTTGGCTGAAAGGTACGTACATCGAATCTCTGTGAAACTCAGGGCTTCAAATGGGGCCTGTTAGATTGGCGGTCGGGAAAGCCGAAGATGCATACACCTTCGAGTCTGGACCCTCCACCTGATGACCCAGAATACGACCATCATGTGAGGTGTGAGCATGGCGGATTGACTGCTAACACAATTTCGCGGAAACGGATATCTTTGGAGGTGAGTAACCAACTTGAATCATACGCAAGTTTGTTATCGATGACTATCTTAGGCATACGAACTCCTGCAAGGCGTCTTCGTAGACTGGTCGACGTTATCTACAGAGTCTGAAGTTTGTGCTATATGCGAAACACTCGTACACATCTCTAAGGAAGATAGGCGCGGAGCGAAGATACAAGCAGAAGAAGAGAAGGTTCGGATAGTACAACTCGTGTCTATCGCGTGCTAATTCTCCTTAGGCGAAGCTCAAACACATGCATGACAATGCCTTAACCGGAGGGACGAACCTATTGGAACATGTTCCTTGTGCTCTCATTCCAGCCCAGTTCGTTCGGTCATGGAAGCAATGGTTATTCAACCCAGCTGGGAGGCTCCGTCCAGACGGCATAGATAATACAGCATTTATCTGCCAGCACGGATTGCTTGTTCTAGACCCAAACTGCCCAAGTGATCTAGATGCCAGCATCGCCATCATTACACGATGCGACTGGGATGCACTTGAGAATATGTGAGTCTCCTTCCGTACGGAATAATTATTCCGTTGCGTATTTTTCTTCTCAGGTATCCTAGTGGTCCTTTGATTGCACTCGAAAATTCTGGCACTGAGTGGCTTCATGACTTGGACGTATGCCAAAACTGCCGTAAAGACAGGTGCGTATATTGATTCTTAGTCCGATAAGTTTGTAATCCTTGCGCAGAAAATCCACATTTGAGACGACAGAGTTAACAATCCGCGTTCTCCGGCCCGAGGATCCTACCCCAACGCCCGAGACAGCTGCTAAACAGTCTTCGGAACCAAAGTCGGTCCAGCCCATGCTGGTAACTTATGGCTCCCGAAAGATCGGTAATCTACGGCAGTCCAAGCGCATCCGGCAAGTGCGAGAAGTGGGCAGGCGACGAAGGGTAACTGTCACTCGTGAGATGACAGTGAAAGCATTGAAAATGGAGGTACTACCCCTTTGCTGTTATTCGTGTATGGTGCACTGTCTCAGCCTACGAATCGCAGATTCAAGCCGAGTTGGACATTCCGACGATCTCTCAACGTCTTTACTACCAAGGACATGAACTCGAGGACAACGCTGTAACCCTTGGGTCCTTGGGGATCATGTCCAATGACGCGATGGATCTTCGGGAGGAGGATGAGAACTCGGAGTTACTGGATGCTGAGCCCGGTGCAGAATCACGCAGAGCTGACGAAGGACAAGGATTCGGTGGTACTCTCCTTGGCAGCAGTGGTCAGCCACCCAGCAGCCCTCAAACGCCATCTGAGCACAGTGACGGAATGGGTGGGATGCTCAGACCATGCCCACTTTGCACCTTTGAAAATCCACCAGAATTTCTCGCATGCGAAATGTGTGATACAAAATTTTGATACCCATTCTAGGGTACCACCTTCCTTTTTATGTTAATGTACTCGAACGAAATTGCTTTAACCATACTTAGTACAAGGAGTGTGAACATCGAAAGCGTTAAGAATAGATTCTATATGAGACGATGGCAAAATGATAATATGACAACAGTGAAGAAGCACGATGATAATTCAGCAGGCAAACATTGCGCGCAACACCCAGAACATGTCATAAGATAACGTATAAAACCCTAAGATAGATATTCCTTGTAAGGCTTATACAGTATGCTGGAAGAATGCAGGAACTGGAGGTGGGGCGACAATTGATGATTGTGAGGAGAATGAAAGCATGGTGCCCCCTGTTGAGTGCGGCCGCACTTGGTCCAAAGAACCCGGTAGTTGTCCTGGGTCGAGAGGTGATCGCATTTGTTGTTGAATGAGAGACTTGGCCGTCATCAAAACATCGACTTCGCTGGAGAGTGGTCCGATCATCTCTACCGCTTGCGCAACGGCGGATTGCGTAGCCACAGAGACCTCCTTCACTGTGACTTGACTTGTCAAAACCACAGGATTAGGTATGCCGGATGACACGGCGGCAACAGTTCGATCAGCGGCAACCTGCCGCGCAGCCTGAAGGACAACTTGTTGTGCAGCTGCAGTGAGGGCATTAGATTGTGCCGTCGAGGACTCGTCCTGAGGATCGCCACTTTTATTGTTGAACGCCTGAGCGGTCACGGTCAGCACATGCTGCTGCTTTGCCAAAGAGTTTAGGTCCAGGGTAAGATCATTCGGAGAGCCGACCACCTGGGATTGCGCTTCTTGCGCAACTCGTTGAGCAGCGGTAGTTAGCACCTGTACCACCTGAGAGTCTGGTGCCACGGGACCCCCCTGCGACATTGTTTGCCCACGCAACGCCCTGTAAGATACATCAGTGACGCTGTAGGGTGAAAATCATATAATGAAGCTCTTCAGACGAACCGAGGAGGTGTTGTCTGGGATAGCACCGAATCACTCATCACACGGCGCGGATTATTCAGATCGCCTACGAGCGACGGGCGTCTGGACGGCGTAAACGACGCATCCACAGCAGCCATAGGGGCAATGTTGAGGTGGACTGTATGTGAAAGTGACTCCTCTTTTCCGTCTTGTATGAACTAAGAGGGACAGTCAAACTTTGCGATCAGTATAAGTAACAAAAAACCAACCTGAGCTTCCACCGTTACATCACAATTCTCAGCATCAGGAGGTGGAATACCGGACAGAGTATCGTTGCTCCATGACAACCAAGACGGTAGAGACGGGGAATTGTACGTGACAGGCATATTAGACCGCGACGCCTGGGGATCCCAGATGCGTGGCGTCCAAGACCAACGAAGACCGATATAAGCTACTCCAGGAGGTGCACCTGCAAGCTTCCGCTGAAATGGACGGAACATCCACCCGCCGTCTGTCTTCTTCGCATCGACGTGCCATATATGATTTCCCTTTGATTTAGACTTTTTCCCTTCCTCGTTAAACCGCGATATAAATGGCTGATTCCACAAGAAGTTTCGGATCTAAATCGACTTAGTATGAGCATCGCGTTATAATCCCATCGATCGAGTTTCAGACGGACCTTCTTCATGGGAATCTTTTCCTCCGGGAAGCCTTGCCGGGCGAGCTGATGAGACGATGGTTATTACACGGTCCGAATAAATGTATGCGAATAAAGTTCACCTCTTCCAAGAAAGCGTTAGTGAACGCCTGTATCCGGAACTTGAACGGACGGAAATCAGGCGACTCGTCTAGACGCTGCATCTTCTTTGCCATGAGCGTTTGGTGGATGGGTTCGCCCTTCGAGTCGGTTGCATCAACTGATCAAAAGGTTAGCCAGGCGACATAATTAGCAGAGACGGCGACTTACGGTTTGAGCAAGTTTTGTTCAGAAACTCGAAGAAAATCCGTTCTACATCCGCTTTGTACTCTTGTGGCACTTCATTGCCATGTCCGGCGTTGCTTTCTGCGGAAGGGGAGGTGCGACTTCCCCTGCGAGCAGACGTGCCAGAAGGAGCATTCGGCATTCCGTTCTCACCCTTCCCATCGTCTGGAGAGGCACCGGAAGGCGGTGTGGGATATGTCAAGTACGATAGATGGTGCTCGTCGTCTGACTCGTCACCGTCATCGTCATCGTCGTATTCTGGAGATTGCGGACGAGTGTGCAGACCAGAAGTAGAAGGTCTCGACTGCATAGGCTCATACGCTTTGATCGGTACGACTTGCGGCAGTGGCTGCATATCGATGCCATACGCAAACGGATTGGCTTGTGAGATGGACGACGAGCGCGACATGCGACCAATGGACGGCGGCACATTACCGGTCGGCAATGGAGGTTGTGAAGGGTGTACAGAATGAGTGGGAGAGCTGAATTGACCGGTCGTTGGAGAATACTGTAAATTGGTAGATATCGCCATTGGGAGACCGTTATGAGGCATAGAGGCTAACACCGAGCTTCCAGAAAGAGAATGAGAGTGTCGCGAGATCGTAGGTCGGTTATCCGACCATGTTGCGTTGGAGAGCGATGTTGTTGGTGAGAAAGCATTCATCTGAGAGGCCATTGACGAAGAAGAAAGAGTGGGAAAGTCTGAAGGTGAGTGAGACAATTGAGGGTTAAAGTCCATGCGTGAAGGAAAAGATAGGGATTGTTGTGACTGCTGGATGTCCGCCATGAGATTGAGGGGATGATGCGGTGGGAGGCCAGATGAGCTAGCAGGACGCGAAACGGGTACTGATGAAGGCAATGAAGGTATCGGAGCGTGCTCTGCAATGGTAGACATCAAAGGTGGTATAGAATTTGACGTACTATATGGAAATACGGGTGAGGTATTCATGTGAGGTGGTTGAGGCGGGTGAATCGGCAGCATTTGTAGCGAAACATCGTCTGGCGGTTCCATTTTCATGGCTTTAACAATCCTATCGCCGGCAGCAGTGGAGGCACATCGTTTGCGGGACATGTCAGAAGGGTCTAATAGCCCTTGCTCCAGTGACGTGTTGGTGGTTTGCTGGGAATAAGAAGTTACTCCATTTATGTGTTGAAGTTGAGAAGGCTCAAATCCTGTACTTGACTGAGGCGAGTGATGATGAGAGGCTGTGACACCAGCCGCAGGATGTGCGTGAGGAGAGCCGTTCGTGGATGGGCCACTGTGGTGCTGCTCATTGATGTCTAGGTCTTTCAGCATGTCTGATACCCATGTCAGAGTCTTCTTGAGACTATCCACAATGGACAATGTTTCAGTTGTCTGCCCATTTGACACAGCTTCACTTCCTGAATTAGCTGCGGCAGCAATTCTGACAGCGTGCAAGGTTAACAAAGAGACGCATGTGATCAGCGACGCAGTGATAAAATGGATGAAACTTACTGCTTCAGCACGGTCCCGAGAAACTGCCGTTGTTGACCATCTCCATCCGGAGAATTCTCTTTACTCTGAGGCGTAGAGGAGTAGGAATTTTCGTATGGGAACGGATACGCAGGATCATGAATAGACGTATTAGACTGGATGCTGGAACTTGATGGGAAACCAAGATCGGGCGATGGACCGGCTAGGTGGCCAGGTGAGGCAGAGGAACCCGAGCGACTACGCGAACTATCCAATGCTGAAGCCAGGGAGGAGGAGGCTATTGCATAGGCGGGAACCATGCCGTTCATGGAAGGAGATGATGCATGAGACACGCTTGTAGACGCAGTCGTCGCGCTAGGAGAGGAAAGGAGTTGATGAGAGGCCTCGATTCCATTCATCTGTGGGTCCTGCTGCTGGAAGGAAGACCCAGCTTGTCCGGAGAAATCGGAAAGCATTCCGTTGGCGTATGTCCTTTCGGGCAGAGGGGCAGGAACGACGTCCATGGGCGACAGGTCCACCGCAGTCATGTGCATGCCTAGAGACATTGAATTCGAATGGTCGAGATCTGGGGGAAACATAGAAGACATTGAATGCTGGGAATGACTAGGGGGAACGCCGGCGTCAGAATGCGAGCCATTAATCACGGACGAGAAGTTTACAAGGTCCGAGGTGTGGAATTGTGGGAACTGGTCGATCGACGTTGGAGGGGTATTATTTTGAGCATCCCGCAGGGAATCCATCACCGCAAGTCAAGTTGGTTGGTAAAGAAAGATGCTGGGGGATTAAGTACCAAGACAGGAAATGAAGGTAGGCACGTCCTTATACAACGAGTGGGCGAGGACGATCCTCGATCACACCTGAAAGACATTTGAGACAATAAATACGATCTCTTGACAATGTGATGGGCCACACATACTTACCAGCACAATGCTCTGATATGAACGGTATATGGCCAGAAGCTCCGACTGAAAACGCTGCGGCTTGGGGCAGAAACCAATGTAGACTGGCTGGTGATACGCTAAGAGGTCGAGAGGACGGTATGCGAGAAGAGCTTGTGGACGTGAAAGCTAAGAGATTGGCTGAGTTTAGAGTACTGCAGGTTGTCGGTGTTGGTGGTGAGGCATGCAGACTTTGTGGTGGTAGGAAACGAATCCAGGCTGGTCGACTCAAGGCATGCGGCGGGCTCATCTCACTTTCATTTCTTCGCAGTGGCCGCTATAGGCTAGCAGCTGCAAACACGTGTAAACAATGCACTTTCGGTCTTATTTCCCTCTTCCTTTCTTTCTTTCCGCAGGTTAACATAACGACCACACATCTCACCTCGCACCGTCTTGCTCGTGTCGAAGTCGTCTGAGAGAGAGCGTGCTCAGCAATTAAATTACAGCACAAGTTTTGCGGCGCTTAAACCATTTTTGCGCTTAGCCTTTTGGCTTCATTCAGTGCTGTGAAAGTCGGCTGTACTGTTCTCACCACCCGTAGAAGCAATGTACCTGACCCTCATGGGCGCAAATTGCCATATCGACGCCGAATGTATCCTTGGAATTCTGCAAGATACACACATGGCCCATCACCGAATGGGATCGTCGATACTCGTCGGAAATACATCGACAAGACCATCGGAAAAGTCTACAAGACGCTTTGTGACATCGCGAGTCCACCCAACAGACTGTCGGAAGATGGTGAGACCAGGCGAAACAATCGTCATGGCTGAAGCGACGGACCGAGACCGAACGTAAGTATGAGTCTTGAAAGCACATCCCCTGGAAGGCCAACTCTGTCACAAACCCAGACAGCACGTCAGCCGCATGCAACAATCTCATATCCAAGCACTGTCGATAAAATGATAGTACCGCGATTGTACAGCAATCAGAAGGCAGATATGTCACACTCCGGTAGAACTGAGCGATAACAAATACCGTGTCTGCCATAATTGTCACGACTGCTCAAGGCGTCTTTACGGCGTTTGCGACTCACCAATGGCAATCCGCTGGAATCTTCAGTCAGCATCCGCCGGAGACCTGAGACAGGCAAGGTTGAACGCTTACCTCTTCCGCTGCGAGAAGCCCAGGTTGATGCAATGCGGTGATATATCTAACACGATCCTGACACGTGGTCCCATGGTAAGCCTTTTTCTTGGCTGTCTGAACCATTGACCGGAGGCAATTATGCGGTAGCGAGATAGACGATAACAAAAAGCTCAAAGCTCGCTTAGGTGTTATATGTACAACTCACTTGAAATTGCATTGTGTAACGGGAACGAGAAGTCAAGGTTTGAACGTGTAAAAACGTAATTACAAGCACGTCCGAATCTTCGAGCCGCAGTAATCCGCAGCGGGACATCTAGAGTTCGATACGTTGTAAATCATCAGCAGTGCTGTAGCAATTTAGGCGGAGGACGGACATGCTCACGATGTACACACGCTCCGGCTTCCAGATTTCTATCAGTCTGTCCGGATAGGTTATCGGATGTGTATTGAATGAGCACCGATCAGAGCTATATGCGGCCACCAAACGGTCATGAGCTTTCCAGCAGGTAGGTCCCAAGGCACGGAAGATCCTGGAGATCACGAATGACCACAAAGCGGAGACGCTCTATTATCGGAGATTTGGCCGTGCATGAATCAAAGCGGCACTGCACGGAAAGCCTGCGGATAGAAGTGGGAGCTTGCCTTAAAGGAGTCGTGCATATGCATCCACTAAAATAACCAAAGAGCCGTAAGCCTGTGAGAAGGAAGACCGCGGTAAAGTGTGAGGGACGAATCGCCCTAGAGAACGTGGCACCGCGCGATTTAAAACCCTTCGAATGTCAAGTTGCACCAAGGCAAGATCTTCAACTCCAAGAGTCTCATTTCTACGCCCCAGGCAGGTTATTCTTGTCGTGCGACCGCGGCAGCTTGTGTTGTAGGTATTTCATATATCCATATTTGTATTTGTCTATTTCACGGAGGCCGGTTCCTGCAGGAAGGGAAAGGAAGTTGATTATTTAGAATTATAGGGTATTTCGGCCTCCGGGTCGAACTGGGTCGACGGACCAGAAGAAATGGGAGAGATCGCTTGTATCGACTAGGGCACGGTACCCGGATAGAAAGACCGATTAAATGAAAGGCTAGAACACCGCCACTAAATGCAGAGCGGGCCATAGCCACATTGGATACCACAATCTTGCTGAGTCGGGATTGGGGGTAGGCTTGTGACTCGAAGGCTAGTGGCTATGGTAATGTTTCAGAAGCGCGACAGAACGGGGATCGCAGCACCCGGTCGATGTCCTAGACCGTCCAGTCGACTTAAGCCTGTTCCATAATCAACGGTGATGCCTTGTGATAGGTTTAGTGCCACCAGTAGTCTAGAACCAAGCATCTCAGGCTGTTCTATAGGGGTGCCTCGACTGGGTTGATTTTTGTAAGCGGAAGTTCGGACGCGGTAGGGGTATGAATGATAGTTCGGAAGTGAAGTAGACGATTTCAAAACTGTGGCCCGCCCGAGTCAACGGCGGTTAACTGCATGAGAGTAGGTCGACTTGGTTGTAGTGGTTGCAGTCGAAGAGAGTCGAAGATGTTGAGGAATTGGTAGGCGCGCTTTGATGCCGAAGGCATCGCGCTATAGACGCTGGCGGTCAGAACGTCCCTTCCACAAGCACTTTACTGTAGTGCACTCAACGATACTTTAGGGCTCACTGACGCATGGCGACGACAAGCAAGCAATACAAAGCGATTGGGGAAGACCTTTGGAAGGGAAGAACGGAAAAAATTGTATGTACTGGCAGCCCGTTACATTCCGCCCAACGCTTCAATACCTGACAATCAGATATAGAATGCAGAGCTGTTCGCACTTACGTATGGCGCACTCGTTGTGCAACTAATACAAGACTACGAAGATTACGCAGAAGTGAACAAGCAACTTGAGAAGATGGGATATAATATCGGAACGCGACTAATTGAGGACTTCCTCGCACGGAGCAATATTGGACGATGTGCAGACTTCCGAGAAGTAGGCGAGGTCGTTGCGAAGGTGCGCCTGCTTATATGAATAGTTTCTCTTACATTGCTGGATGGCGTTACATGTAGGTCGGTTTCAAGTCGTTTCTCAATATCAGTCCTGTCGTTACGCACGGGGCACCACAGACGACTGCTCCTTCCCCAACCGCTACCGCTACACCACAATCTAATGCCAGTGGTTCATCTTTCACTCTCACCTTCGATGAGAATCCACTGGCAGAATTCGTTGAACTACCAGAGGATGCGCTGGAAGGCGGGCTTTGGTTCAGCAATGTACTATGCGGAGTCCTGCGAGGATCTCTGGAGATGGTCAACTTAATCTCTTTGTCCATTTTTGTGTCGACTGATCCTCGTTTGGGATACAGATTCAGATGCAAGTGCAGGCCACTTTCATTTCTGACGTGCTGAGAGGAGATGAAACCACGGAGATACGGGTAACACTTATAAAACACCTCGAGGAAGAGGTCCCAGTTGGAGATGATTAGAGTAATGCGTACCCCGTGTACGATATTATTTTCTATGGACTGTGGTGTGAGGAGAATCTACAATATAACCCAAGTGTCAAACAACAACTACAATCTATAGAAAATGCTACATACAACCTCAATGACCCGCACGTCATCAGTTCCAACGCTCAATCCTGTTGAGTCTTCTCGCAGTCCTCGCGTTGCTTTGAGTGTTCTGTCCTCTGACGGGCAAATGCATCGCGTGCCGTCTTCCGACGTAGCTACCAATCATACGCTGGTGAGCGATGTTCTCCCTGATTTCCCTCCTCAAATCGGTTTCAATCTTCACCATCCTTAGCGGGTCTTTATCCTTCTTATCTTGATGCTGACGTTTCGGTTGCGCGACCGGGAGAGGGGGCGCTTTCATTGCCGGAACGAGGAAGTTTGGTGAAGCCAGAGGGTTTCTCGGGGCGACCGCGAAGGTACTCGGTGACGAGAGGTAAGACGTGAGGGCATAGACCTGCACAGGAGTGAGGTCTCGGACTCTACACCTGTTATGAATCGACGTGCGAGCACAGAGCCGTTGGGCGATTTTAGGTCCGATACCGTAGAAGTAAGTTAAGGCAACCTAACAGTTATGGTCAACCGGCTAAGCTCTATTTCATACATTCTAACGACTCACTCTGACCGGCTTGTTCTCTGCGAGTAGGGTTCCCAGGATATGCATTGCGGCCCACGTCCGACTTGCAGTGGTTGCGGAAGCAGGAGGACCGTAAAGTCGCGAGTGCAACCAGAGAAGTTTCGAACTCCGCAGCGTTCACCACGACCACAATCTTTGCTTCGCACACACTCAACTCATTCTTCAGATACACACCTGTTTCGCCGGTATGTCGACCAGCCAGGCAGAGGGTCGCCGAGAGGACGCGCTTGCGAAGCAACGAAACCAAATGCGAGAGGAGTTCGAACGGCAGAAGCAGACACTCATCAACGAGACCGAAAAATCTAGACCCTCGTCTAATCGTTTCGTAGGACAGCATGACTCTATGGAGGATACTTTGAAGAAGAGTACGGTTGGCTTGGTTAGGCTAGAAGAATTTCAGCAGAGAAGGAAAGAGCTGGAAGAGGCGAAAGCACGCGAGGCGGCGAGGACAAATGAGTTGAAGTATGTCATCATTCCCTTGTGCTCTATGGTTCTTCTGCTTGGGCTTTCTATGCGATACAGAAGCTTATAGGATGTGGAGAATCTGTTTAGGGATGAACAAAAGAAGGTGAAGAAACGCAAGAAGGTTGCGAAATCGACTCTCTCTTTTGCAATGGACGATGAAGCCGAAGAAGATAGCGTGGACACACCATCTTCTCGTGGGGATGATGGGGACGAAGACAAACCTTCAAAACGTGCAAAGTCTCGCAAGAATCCCAACGTCGACACGTCTTTCCTTCCTGATCGGGAACGGGAAGAAGCTGAAAGGCGACAGAGGGAAGAACTGAGGCAGGAGTGGCTGAGGAAACAAGAGGACATGAAGCAAGAGGAGATAGAGATTACCTACTCGTTTTGGGACGGTAGTGGTCATCGCAAGAGCGTCACGGTAAGTCTGAGTTGTCTCGCCGTCAGAGAACCTCGCATCTGATCACACAGATTCATGTATATCAACATTTGGCAACGATTTCATAGTGCAAGAAAGGCGATGAAATTTCTACCTTCCTCGAGAAATGTCGACAACAGTTCCCTGAGCTGCGTGGGGTCAGCGTTGACAATTTGATGTACGTCAAGGTATGCTATTCAAAGAAATCTTCATACCCAAGTATTCCAGCGACTTACTCCCCCTTGTAGGAGGACCTCATCATACCCCATGTATGCATATCCTTCCAACATCTACGATTTACGCTAACCTTACCTCGCTAGCATTATACGTTTTACGACTTCATTGTAAACAAAGCACGTGGAAAGTCCGGACCATTATTCAACTTCGACGTCCATGACGATGTGCGGCTCCTCGCTGATGCCACGGTCGAAAAGGATGAGTCCCATGCTGGAAAGGTCGTGGAGAGAAGCTATTATCAGCGTAACAAGCATATATTCCCCGCGTCGCGGTGGGAGGTACGTTCGCTTTCCCGCCCTTCCTGAACTGTTTTCTTACTCATTCTGCTTAGGTGTATGACCCAGAGCGGAGCTATGGACAATATACCATCGCGTAATTGTTTATCATCCTGTCTCCTGTATATTGACATAGTGGGCGCTGTCCAGCTCATGGTGCACAAGCTGTAGAATCCTATCTTGGCTGTAGATCTCGTAATATATATCGTGACTCGCGGATAAGCGCAGTCATACTTGTAAGCTGTTTCTTCCACGGTCGTCCTTTTCGCCGCTCCAACTGCATGCCTTGGTAGTAGCTACGCGCGAACTATGTTATTCAATTTCAGGTTGTGTAGAATACAGATGGCAGATGCTGGGGGGAACTTGGAACTTGGAAACCACAAATATTAAAAGCAAAAACATGTGAATGGCAAAAGAAATAACCAGCTACCGACGACGGGACTCGAACCCGCAACCTTCGCCTATATGTGTCCGCTCCACGGATATAGGAAAGCGACGCCCTACCATTGGGCTACGACGGCTTAAGGAATAATTCAAATTTACAATACATCACTTTGCTCCCATTTGGTGTCCCCCTCAAAGCGGCGGTGACGGATTAACGCCTTGTCTCGGTTGCTTTGTTCTGATAAGACATCGGCGGAGGTTGTTTTTATTGATTTCAATCCCGAGACCATCACTGATCAATGTGTTGGGTATCTCGGTTATGTTATAGACATTGCACATTCACACCACCAGCTGCAAGGCCTTTAGCCTTAACATGAGGTCCCCAGCTTTGGTGCCTATGGAGTTTGACCGAGAGTTCCGACCTCACAGTCAAATACGGGCCTTGCTAGCCTCGCGCAGGACGCGGTATATTCTAGGCGCCGTCGCTCTACTCTCTTTCGTAACTGCGTTTTTTGCGTTCTCTGGACCTGAGCCATTTCTTAGGTCAGGCTCGACATACGATGTTGAGACGGACGTACCACCACCGCCTACACCCCATGACTGGCCGCGCCCGGGATCTCCACCACCCAAACTTTCGTCTGAAACGAGCGGCGACCCGGTTTGGCGTGAACGTGCGGATCGTGTGAAGGATGCATTCGTGACTGCTTATACAGCCTACGAGAAAGCCGCGTTCCCTCATGACGAGCTGCTACCCGTCTCAAACGGTCATTCAGATCAGTACGTTAGAATACTGGACCTGAGCTGCGGATTGGACTGATGTTAGCTTACAGCTTCAATGGCTGGGGTGCTACTCTAGTTGACAGTCTGGACACGATGATCTTGATGGGCTTGGATGACTTATCCAACAAAACCGTGGGCTACATAGCTCAGTTTACATTTGATGATGTAGGTATCTTGCTCCAGTAATATTGGTCTCGAAATTCATGCTAGTCTTTGACCAGGATCAATACGTTCAATTCTTTGAAACTGTTATTCGTTACCTTGGAGGGTTTCTCTCCGCGTATGCCTTATCCGGCAATCCAATCTTCTTAACCCGTGCAGACGACCTGGGCCGCCGTTTGCTTCCTGCATTTAATACACAATCAAAGCTTCCCGCATTTGCTGTGAATGTTCAGAAGTCAGTTGTCCACTTTATTATCTTCTATACATCTATCTGAATGCTTGTACAGAGGAGTTCCACGTAACGGTTGGGCAGGCAATGTTGCTCTATTGTCCGAGGCGTCAAGTTGTCAGATGGAGTATAGATATCTCGCACATCTAACAGGGCGTCCCGAATATATCAAAGCGGTAAGCGAACGCTCTGTAATTCCGTCCAGTATTCTTGAATCTATCACCTGCGATAGGTGGATTATGTCACAGATCTCATGCACCAACACGAAGAAGAGGGTGGTCTGTACGCCTTGATGTTCAACCTCAATAACGGGGAGCCTGCAAATATGATGTATTCCGTAGGTGCTATGGCAGACAGCGCTTACGAGTATCTTTTGAAGCAGTGGCTCATGACGGGACGCACAGAACCCAAGTTCCTTCATATGTGTACGCAACCTTCACACTAGCTCTTATTGTCGCTCGCACTAAAACCAAACTTCGCAACAGACATGAGATCGGCAAATGCTATCATCGAGAAATTATTGTACTTATCACCCTCCCGACAACTTCTTTACGTCACCGACGTTCACAGAGGATCTCTCCTCCCAGTGGGAGACTTCCAACACCTGTCATGCTTTATTGGGGGACTCTTCGCTCTTGGCGCTGCAACGATTCCCAATGTCGACCCTCGGCATGCATGGGCGGCAGAGGGCCTTGCACACACGTGCTGGGTCACATATGCGGACATGCCGACAGGTTTAGGACCTGAAAAAGTGATGTTTGCAAACCATGGAACGAAATGGGTAGATGCTTTAGACGCCTGGGAGAAATCTGGTAGGCCTGGTGCTGTACCTCCTGGTGTTAACCAGACAAATCCGGTGAAGCCTGGTGAAGACAAGGAATACCGCATCACGGATAGTCGATACCTTTTGCGTCCCGAAGTAAGTTTCATCTTCGTGCTGGGAGCATAGTACTGACTGGTGTGTTTTAGACGATTGAGAGCTTTTATATTCTTTGGAGAACGACCGGAGAATCAAAGTGGCGTGACCGCGGCTGGGCTATCTTCGATGCCATCGAAAAGCATATGAAAACCAAGTACGCTTACGGGTCAATCGCTAACGTCAACCAAATACCACCTGCCCTGTCTGATGACATGCCGACGTGAGTGCCTTCGAACACGTAGACTATCCCTCCATTGACTGACATATTCTGCCCCTCTCTTCTAGCTTCTTTTTGGCTGAGACGTATGTCATTCATTGTCTCTCTTGATTCCGAACTGACTAGATATCTATCTTAGGCTGAAATACGCATACCTTCTGTTTACTGACGAGGACATCGTCCCCTTAGACAAGTGGACGTTCAACACCGAAGCCCATCCGTTTCCGACATTCGAGTGGTCCGACTGGGAGAAAAATTACTTCGAGATCAGTTGAACTGAATGTTCACTATACCCTGAATGCTGGGATGGCCTCATACTCTGAATTATCAGACGATACCAACTAGGTGAAACGTCTAGATGGAGCACTTATAATAATCATACCATGTAACTCACTGAAACCGCGTGGTTTTCTCGCCGAGTTCGGCAGTCGTCTCCTTGTGCCGATTTGAGTTTAAGTGTCTCATACATTCATAGATACTTCCCTTTCAATGTAACTGATACGCAGGAGTTGAACTAGATAGAGTAGTGCCAATAACGGCCATTCTTGACTCTGGCTTGCTGATCTTGAACGACAGTACTTACTAGTCTTCCGTCCTCCCACAATGCTCATCCCCGAACAGCGTGCCTTTAGGCCATTAGCTAATATATCTGTTTCATTCTATTACTAGTGAATACAAAAAAGTGAATTATCCGGGGAAAATGTTGCCAAGTGACGAGGATGGTCATTGCAGCGCCCGTTGATCGCATCTTGGTTCAACTCTACTTTGGTAGTATGTACAACTTTGCATCCAGTGGTAAGTTTCACGGTTTTACGCCCGGTGAAAATCGCCGGGAATTACACATACAGTGAATGTTAGCATGCCGCTCTACCTTACGAGGGCGAGGCTCGTCTCCAACGTGCTAAAAGCTCTGGCAGTCTCACTGTGCCTGTTATACTCTTCCTCAGTCTGCCACGTCGCGCCCTCTCTATCATGGCGAATTCTCATAAAGACCTGTGTGAATACACGTCAGGGAACTGGGTGTAAGTCTCATACATATTATTCTAAACTACCGTACATCTCTGACCCGTCATATAACTTGTTCAGCTATAACAATGCCCTTCGCCACAAAGAGCGGAGGCTCGCCTTCGATGTCGACGGGCTATGACGACTTGCAGCGGAGTCCGTTAATCAAAGTCCTGCTAATGTCGTCAGCTTGTCGAAGCTCGCCGAGGGAGGGTTTAACCGTACCTTCCTCATCACCCTACGCGACGACTTCCAGCTGGTCGCCCGTATTCCGTACCCAATCACCGTCCCTAAATTCTACGCCGTCGCTAGCGAAGTAGCCACTCTAGAGTTCCTGCGTTCCTCTGGGCTACCTGTTCCCAAGATATACGGATACTCGCTCAATTCAGACAACGCAGCTGGAACCCTCGGAGTATATCTTCATGCAATTCGTTCGAGGCTTTAAGCTCAGTGACGTCTGGCCTAGCCTTGTCGAACAGGAAGTCATCTCCGTCGTCCGCCAGCTCACTCAACTTGAGTCGGTCATGATGTCGCTGTCTTTCCCCGCTGGCGGGAGCCTATACTTTACCAAAGACTTGGAGAAGTTTGCCACGGGACTGGACATACCGCTGGAGGACGAGCGTTTCTGCATCGGACCAGATACAAGATTGCCTCTCTGGTACGGGAGAAGGTCAAAGCTCGACGTGAATCGGGGGACCCTGTACGCCGTTTTCTGCCTTTTCATTATTAAACCACTAACTATAGACCTAAGTGCCGAAGCAGCTCTCGTAGCAGGGGCTCGCAAGGAACTTGCTTACTTGAAATAGTTCAATCAACCGCTTTTGCCGTTCCGGCGCGAGAGGAGGACTGGTTATCAGTACCAGGAACAGTCGCCGTCGGCCCACGTCGAGAACTTGAACCGTTATCTCCTCATCGCGTCGTCATTCGTCCCTAGGGACCCTACTCTCAGTCGTTTCTGCATCCGCCATCCAGACCTCCAGCAGAGCAATATCCTCGTGTCGAGGTCACCCGACTCTGACTGCCAAGTCGTCGGCCTACTCGATTGGCAACACGCCTCCATCCTGCCCGCATTTCTTCTTGCCGGCGTGCCCCAGCGCCTCCAGAACTACGATGATCCCGTCTCGCAATCTATGACGCCGCCGTCGCTACTAGAGGATTTCGACGAGTTGGATGGAACCGGGCGAACCAGAGCGGAGGAGGTCTACCGTGATCGCCTCGTCCATCACCTCTATGTCACGGGCACGGAGGAGTGCAACAAGCTCCACTACGCTGCCTTTACCGACCCCATGTACGCGCTCCGCGACCGTCTGTTCCAATACGCTGGTAGCACATGGGAGGGCGAGACTTTCGAGCTGAAGCTTGCGCTAATACAAGCAACGGAGAGGTGGAAGGCGCTTACGGGAGGAGGCGTGCCGTGTCCAGTCGAGTTCGACGCTGAGGATGTACGCGAGACGAGGAAGCTGAATGAAGTACAGGCAAGGGCAGACAGGTTTTTTGAGATGTGGCAGAACATGGTCGGCCTCGGGGAGGAGGGCTGGGTGCCGACTGAGGACTACGAAGATGCCGTGGCGTTCTTCAAGAAGAGCAAGGAGGAGGGGTTGGCGGATTGCAAATCGGCAGAGGAACGGGCGGAGATCATGGGTCACTGGCCTTGGGATGACATGGACGAAGAGAAGTATATGTAACAAGTTGAGCCTCTAGATATTCCGCGATGTTGTATGTTGTCTGCCTATTGTATCTATGGCCAGTCGGCCCAGTTCTTCGAATTATATCTGCGGGAAGCGTCTTGAAAAGTGCATTCGTGGCTACTTATACAGCCTACGAGGAAGCTGCGTCCCCTCGTGGCGGGTCATTCAGATCAATACGTTAGTTGAATACTGAACATGAGCTGCGGATTGGACTGACGTTAGCTTATAGCTTCAATAGCTAGGGTGCTACTACATTGAACAGTCTGGACACGATGATCAGATATGTTGGATGGATTCGGGGGTAGGAGATACATGCATGTAGTACATACAATCGCAGGTTAACAATAATAATGATGATATTAGACAGCGCTTCAAAGAATTCGACCCAACTTGGAACTTTGACATGAATCGGCGCAAGCAAAGACTGACATCGTGATGCACTTCCGATTCCGACGAGCTCATGCAGGATACATCGGAGGCGCCTCCGGATCTCCTGCCGGGCCACGATCGATACGTTGTGCAAAGCGTTGGAGGAGGTGGTCCACTACTTCATCGGAGATGGGGGCGCTAGAGCCCGCTCGACCTTGTTGGGATTGAGGAGAGTATGTATCAGTACTTCGACGCCCTGTCATCATAAGAGATTGAAAATCTGCGTATAGTCAGTGATCAAACAGTCGGGAAAAGAACGAGTAGTATTTACCCGTGGTACCGCTATCAGGCTGGTGGTTCACTGGGGGCCCCTTCTCTCCCATTTCGTAAGGTTGTGTGTGCACCGGTTGATCGTCTGAAACATTGAGCCGTCAACATCGGCCAAGTCGCATGACTTTTGCACTTACTCGATTCGATGTCACTCGAGGCATGGTACATGAGGGGAGCGGAAACACCAGGGGTGTTTGCCGGCTCAGACATACCATCGCCTGGGATCGTAGTGAAAGGCACACCGGAAGAGTGCACAGGGTAGGGGTGTGGGGAATCGAAATAGCCAGTTTGGTGCTGTTCGCCATGCTGCCGTCTCCAGAATAGGAATGCGAGGAGAAGTCCGCCGAGAAGCGCGACAACACCAATGACGATCCCGGCGATAGCTCCTCCAGAGAGATCAGATTTGGATCCACCATTTGACGCAGAGGCAGATCTAGATTGGCACGTATGATTAAAAACACTGCTAGTGACTAGAAAGGAGAGACGTACCCGGGTGACCCAGTTTGTTTCCAGCCACTGGATGTGCTAGACTGGCTGGAGGAAGTTCTATAAAGTACACAGTGAGTCATGATGGTTGCGATGAAGGTCGGTTTCTTACGGAGGTGCAGGAGCAGACGTAGGTTCAGCGGTAGTATTGGAAAGTACCGCGTCCAAGACATGGATCACTCCGTTATTCAGTAGAAAATCCGAACGTATGATGTTGGCCGTAACTCCATTGAGGGTGACAGTGTACCCCAAATCACTTGTCAAAGCGAAAGAATAGTTGTGTCCTGACGCGGATGTATATGTCTTTGATCGGAAGGTCGAGTACCAGATCGTCTGTCCATTGATAACCTAGTATTCGTGCCATAGATGTAAACTGAAGTCAGGAAATGGAAGCTGTCGGATGCCTACATGATTATTAAAAACGGCCTGTGGGCTCGTCGAAGAGAGTTGAGATTTCGCGTTGGTAAAAGCGCCGTCCTCAGGTGCGAAAATGGTGATTCCATGCGAGTTCTCTATGGGTTGTACTCCAGCGGATGACCGTACGGAATCGAACGAACTGATGTCGAGGAGGTTCTCACCGAACGTATAAGTTCCCGGCATACCAATGATAGCATTCAGAGTGTGGATAGTGACATGACCGAACGTGGTGGTGCTTAGAACAGCTGTCGTTGTTAGCTGGTTGTATATTTCGAATCCAGCTACGCTTGACCCGCAAGCAATGACCTGTGATTCATCGTTTTCAAGGAAACTCTCACTGTGGCCTTGCAAGCTGGTGGTGACGATAGTGTGGTTTGGCCCGCTGCCGAGGTCCGCTAATAGAAACGTGCCAGGAAGGAGATGGTATAGGAGAAGCGCTCCGAGGAAGTTCGTGTCATCCGATTGATATGGGTATCCGTTGAAGTTGACCTCGGGACTTTGAACTGCACAGAAGCGAGAAAAGATCATTATACCCTGCGCACGACTTGTATATAGTGAACAAAGGCTTACAGGCAGCGTTGTTGGGCGCAAAAAAAGTCTTGGGTGTAGAGGAATCAGAGAGGGACAAAAAGAACGCGATCTGGTTGGCATCCGCTTGAACCTGAGTCATTACATTGGTGAGGTTTGTAAGACCCAACCCGTTGAGATTGGCCAGTAGCCCGGTAATAAATGTCTGGTTTTGCGCTTGTGCGACTAGGACATGTCCAGCGGCAAGGAGGAGCATCAGACCATACGCAACCACGCGAGAAGACATGATTTGCGTATTTGACAGAGGGTTGAGCGGGGGGATCACGTCGAGTTGAAAAGGCAGCTACTAGGGTTTATGTTTTCATATATGCGGCTGTACCACCATGGTCGGCTCAATATATTAAAAGGGTGTTCTCGTCTTCGGGATCGCCTCACTTGCGAGTACCGCCTCCAGGCGGGAACGAGGAAATAGACATCCAATCCTTGCAAAAGAAAAATGATACATCAATTTCGAGCGTATCGTGAGGCAAGAATGTGCGCGTATTCACCTTTGTATGCAAGCATAAGCGAAAAATGTTTCAAACCTTCGCCGGTATTCGTCAGTGGGGCCGTGCCAATGGTAAGACTTGGAGTTCGGGTTTCAAGGGATAGATTTCGGGAGCAGACTTAGGCTCGTAAACCAAAATGCCGTTCTTAGACTGAAGAGCTGTAGGCTATTATCCTCACAACTTCAAATTCAACTTCTCGGCTCGAAAAATATCTGTAAGCTCTGTAATTGAGCTGCGCAAGAATTGAATTTTGAGGAATCTTCGCACCCAAGTTCGATTGGCGTATGAACGATGCATGATTCGAGCGTGATCATGAAGCTCACATGATACTGTTGGTGGGTGTGCGATATTGATGCACACTCGACTCGGAGAAGGGGATGCAAAGACAAAGTATGCAACTCATGCCCGGTGGTGGTGACGAACGAAATGGAGTGTCAGAGGTCTCGCCGGTTTCCGGGATTGTGGAACCTGTGGAAGACTACAACAAGCGCTCAGCGTTCGAACCAAAATTGTTCACTATGGCAGCTCACGTCCATCCGACTGCTAACACCACGCCTCTCATCTTGCACGTCTGGCCTGAAAAAGGCTCTGCGATATCCATTGACCCAGAATGTGTAGCCTCGTTGCTATTCCTACAGCTGTGCATTCCAGGTCGATTTTCAGTCGAGCACTGTAATAACCCTGATCTCTCTCCAAGCGGTAGGTCCGTATACTCGTGCAGTTAGCGAATAGAGCGCGATCTAATAATGTATGAACATTTTCATAGGTCAGCTACCGTTTTTGACGCATGGAGTGCGTAGCGTGGCCACCTTTCCGTCTATTGCCAAGTATGTGCTGCAGCTCAGCGGCGCAGTTCAACTGGACGTGCATCTGGCAGCGAAAGAAAAGGCACAGACTACGGCGCGTATCGCTCATCTAGAATCCGAGCTTGGTAACCTGGTTGTAAGTTCCTCAACCCTCAGATTTGATGATGAGCACTGAACGAGTTATACAACTAGGCGCACGTATTCTACGCCATGAGTGCTAATTGGACTGGAAAGACGCGACCTGCCCTGGTCTCTATACTTCCCATTCCGCAACGTTATTTCATTCCACAACGCCTTCGCGAGTCGTACAGACCTCGGTTAGAGGCAGCTCTGCTGTGGAGTCCTGAGGCAATAGAGCAGGAAGAGGAAGAGGAGCGCCAGCGGTTCTCCTTCCGCAAAGTCCCCAAGAAAAATAAGAAGGCCGCAGAAAAGCGGCATAACTTGGAGCGAGAGAAAGTAGGTAGATCCATTGCCTCGTATTCTTCACATGAAATGACGTTTGGTGCTGCAAAGGTCTTGAATCAAGCACGTGCTGTCTTCGATGTCTACGCTAGGCTACTCGGAAATAATCATTTCTTATATCATGACGAACAGTGAGTTTATAGTATTGATTGGCAGAGGAAAGGAGTACTCAGCATTGTTAACGTTAGACCTTCCACTTTGGATGTGATATTGGCTGCGCATGTGCACTTGCTGTTGCAACCTATGCCCGACCCTCTGGTTCAAGCTCTTCTGTCAGAGTCGTATTCCACACTGTGTACTCACTCTCGGCGTGTATACGACCTAGCATTCTCGGAATCGCACCCCGCGCCTCCGGTCGTGCCCCATAAAACTGGCTTCGCCTTTTCTTCCATCATATCGATACCGAGGTTTTGGACGCACAAAGCTGGAATTCCCGAGTCTCTCGCTGTTCAAGAACGAGACAAGCGGTTCGCATTGCTTCGATGGGGATTTTTCGGCACCGCTTTTGTCGCTCTGGCCACTCACTTTTACTTTGCGGGCGTTGTTGGCTTCTACAAAACGTTGCTCGGTAACGTGTTGGTTCGAGTGCAACTAGAAAGACTCGCAGCAAACGGTGCATTGGAGGGCGAGGACGAGCTGGAGGATCTTGAAGACGAGAGAGACGAAGAGGAAGCGGAACTGGATTTAGAGGAAGAGTTGTAGTAAGCTGGACCGTGGTTTAGCCCCTCTGAGGAGTCCAAGCCGTTCTTAACACTCTTCTGAGACTCAGTCAGATTTTTAATATCATAATGAAGGGATTGTTGATGCATAGAACAATATACAAGTAAGTAGTACAAAAGTGAGGGCTACAGACCTGGAGTCAAATCCTCGTAATTGACATGTGCGTCTGTTTTGAGTACGCCACACAAACTCAATCTAGGGTTAAGGTTGACATGATGTGTATTGACCGCTCTCTCTCCTTGACTCTCATTTGTACCACCCCCCACCGTTCGCAGATATTATTGTCAAACATGGCCCCCGTACGACTAAGACATCCAAAAGGTGTCATGACCATCCAAGTCGATTTCGACCATTTCACAGTCCAAGACCTGCAGCAGGAGGTCTTTGCCGCGACAGAGATACCACCCTCCCTCCAAGACCGTGAGCACTCTACTCTCCCCCCCTCCCTCCCTGAAAGCATACTGACATGAAACAAAAAAACTTACACCTTACAGTGAAAGCAGGGTACCCCCCTCACAGCCTCACTCTGATACCGGAGCTGCCTCTGGAGAGCCTCGGCTTGAAACAGGGAGAGCAGCTTATCGTGACACAGAAAGCAGAGGCTTCGCGCGAGCCCTCTTCCTCACGCTCGCAGCCGGTGGCTGCTACTTCGACAACCACTCGTGGGCCTATGACGGGCTTGACTGCTTCACAAACACGCGAGCCGGAAACACCTGCGCCTGCGCGTATCGCCGCTCCCGCACCTTCGTCTCGAGGACCCGGGCCGGACTATGTCGAGGTGGACGGCGGGTATTTGGTGCACCGGGTGAGTAGGCTAGGCTGGGCTGGGGGGGCCAGATATGGCACATCCTCGCTCGTCCGACTCTGCCGGATATGGGGGCTGATTGAAACGTATCCACACGCGCTTCGTTGTTTGCAACCCCGTTAGATCGTGCCGGACGACAATTCGTGTCTGTTCTCTTCCGTCGCGTTGGTATTCGAGCAGGACATCAAGAAGGCACCGAAAATCCGACAGAGTGCGTCTTTTCCGAAGTGACTTTTTTTTTTTGAGGGGTGGGATCATATATTGCAGGTCTACCATCCTGGTCGACTATGAAGTCGTCGCGGACGAGATTCGCAAGGATATGCTGACGTGGTCAGAGGCCATCTTGGGGTGCGTAGTAACGCAGCTATCCTCTATCCCACGATCCATGTTCTAGGTAATCTCAACTCTCTCTCTCCCCCCCCCTTGTAGACGACCTCGAGACGAATACATCTCCACCATCCTCAAACCGACATCTTGGGGCGGCGCCATCGAACTGTCCATCCTCGCCAAACACTACTTGACCGAAATCGCCTCGGTCGATGTCGAGACCGGCCGGATCGACCATTTCACGCCTCCGAGCGACGGCCCACAACCAGACTCGGGGAACCGCTGCGTCCTGATCTACAGCGGCATACACTACGACGCCGCGACGATCGCGCCGATCCTAGACGCGCCGGACGAGTTCCACCAGACGGTCGTGCCCAGGGAGACGGACGGCGACGCGGTGTTGGTGGCGGCGAAGAAGTTGGCGGATGCGTTGAGGGCGAAGAAGGCGTATACGAATACGGCGACGTTTGATTTGAGGTGCCAGGTGCGTGTTTTTCTTTCTTTCACACTCCCCCCCCCCGGAGCGCGCGCGCCCAAACTGGGAACTGACGGATGTGGGGGTTTCTGCTGGTAGATATGTCAGAAAGGCTTGAAGGGAGAGAAGGAGGCGCGCGCTCATGCATCCGAGACTGGACACGTCGAGTTTGGAGAGTACTGAAATGGCAAGTGTGTGAAGCATAGGGAAAAGAGAAGAAAGAAAGAAAGTCGAGTAAACGGGACCATGGGAGAATCAATGCGTCCGATGGTTCTGTACCTGGTACTCTTTTCATTGTACATTATCTGAACCATGTATGATGATCCTGCTCGGTCGTGGAGGAGGATCATGCATAATGAAGAGGGGGGCATATGTTGTATTTCTTTGTACACCACCACACGCGAGAAACACAGGTATATTATTATGATGTGGCAATGCCTGACACCTGTTAGAAGGGAACAGTGAGACATGCACACACACACACACAGATGCACACATGGCTCAGAAGGAATGCGAGAAAAAATATTATCCGAAAAAAAAAACGATCCGGTCAATGCGATTTTGGGTGATGCCGAAAGGGAGAGAACCTAGTTGTGGGGTGTGTTGGGTAATGTAGTGAATAAGTCGAAAGGGGTGTGGGGAAAAACGAATGAAAAAGATATCTCGTGTTCAAGCTGCGAAAGCAAAGGTGAAAGACGGCGGGGGGAGGGGGGAGAAGGGTATGCGAAAAGAATGAACTAGAAATAGCGGGAAAAAAAAGGACACAGAAGTGGATGGATTTAAAAGGCTTCGAGAAGAAGGATTAGTACAAGGTGCTAAATCCAAGCAGTAAGGCGAATTGAGGAAGAGAAAAAAAAAGATCAACTTTGTATCAACGATCAAAAAAAGCCCGCGTTCTCTACTCCTCCCCAATAAAGATACATATATACAGGTCCAAAAAAGGAGATCTTTTAATAACAATAAAATGGTCAATTGTCAGACTGAATGAAAAGGAGGGCCAAAAGAAAAAATGTCGCTGTTCCTGTTTTCCTTTTCGCGCGTCCCGACGATGGGGGGGAGGGATCTTCCTCTTCTATCTAGCAAGGTTGGGAAATGTTAAAATCACGAGACATGATCCATAGACGGCCGGGACGTCGACCCTGCCAAAGCGCTCGACGGGCGGGTACCCGGATACGAAGCCACCAAAGAACTGCCAGGCGCACCCGCCGCCGCCGCACTACTACTATGATTCATCTGCGTCAACGGCTGGTAATACTCCTCTGCACTCCCCCCGCCCGCATACGACGCCGACCTGAACAACGCCATCCCCCTCGCCAAGTTCTTCTTCGTCGCCCGCAACGGCGCCGCAAAAAACTGCCCCTGCTGCTGCTGTTGCTGCTTCTTCTTCGCCAGCATGTTCTTCTCCAGTAGGGGTCCCAGAATCGACGCGTCGCGCTCGTTGGGCGAGGACGGGAACGACTTGGACGGAGAGTGGTGCGCGTGCGCGTGCGACGACGACATGCTGCTCCCGCTGTTGTTGTGGAAGGAGGCAAGAGAGGAGAGCGAGGATGTGGACGCGCGTCGGGAGAGCGTCCCGCCTGTGAGCTCGAGCGCAGACGCGTTGCGGGACTCGGTCAGCGTCGTGCGCCGCCGCCAGCGCCAGCTCCATGACCGACACGCCCGTCCCGAGGTCGCCGTCGGTTCGCTGCCGGTAGTCGACGACGACGACGCGGTGTCAGGCTGGTTGTACAGCCAAGTGGCGATGAGAACGACGAATGAGCCGACGAGGAAGGAGACGGTGATCGGGAAGCTGAAGAGCGCGACCGAGGCGAGGAAGGAGATGACGATGCTCAGGCTCGTGGCGAACCCTTTGAGAATGTTGTCTGCGTATTTGATGACGAGCGCAGTGAGCAGTCCTCCGAGGACCTGTGTCAGGACGGTCGCCCATGCCCATACGCCAAAGTTGTCGAACAGGCTGGTGCTGAACCAGCCGGAGGATGTGGGGGTGGTGGAAGACGAGCCGGAGAAGATGATGGGCACCAAGGCTGGGAGGAGCGAGAAGAGCGAGAGTTGGACGTTACGAACCCAGAGATCGCCCGTCGAGTTCTTGAGCACCATTTCAAAGTAGACGCCCGCCAGGCCAGATGTGAAGCATGCTGCTACGACGGCCATGAAGCCCTTGAAAGCGTTCATGTCGTGTTCGGTGGACTCTGCGGACTTGTGTCCGACGTTCTGGATCTGTACGACGCCGACACCGATGGCGAGGAAGAGCAGTGCTAGCCATTTGGTGGTGCTGAGTTTCTTGCGAAGAAGTAGGACGGAGAAGGCGGCGGTTGTGAGGATCTTCATCTGGTAGCTGACTTGGAAGGTGGCGGCCTCGAGGTTTGATACGGCGACGAACTGGAGATTATTTTGAATGACTGCGCGGGGGAGGGCTGTGAGCATTGAATGAGGGGCGAGTGATTGCAGAGATCACTGACCGTATAGAATAGCGGGAATGGAGAGCTTCCAGCAATCGCTTCGGAAGACCTCTTTACCTAGACGCCTGAAGCGTGCCAGCAGTAGCCAAGGATTCCAGCACGAGTTGGTTGCGGGTGTACCGTTTGGAAGGTACTGCGGTGCGTATGAATCCAGACGTGTGAACGCGACGACGAGTGAGATGGAGCCCTTGAGCAGCTCGGTGAGCAAAACAGCGGCTGCTGCAGAGTAGGTATGAGAGGGCGCGGCAGACACGCGGGAGTAATGCATGATGAGCGTCAGCAAGGCATTTTGGACTGCCAGAGTCACAAGTCTGGGGAAGACAAGGATTAAAGTGAGTGGGTAGATAGTTGACAAGTCGACACTTACGAGACATATTTCAACGGCAAGCCACATATCGAGGGTATCGTGTTGGGTGCGTCGCCTGGGACGCCTGACTCTTCCTTGTCATAAGCGTCCTCGTCGTTAAGTTCTACTTGGAGCTGAAGTGCGTGTTTGTGCTGTTCGAATATCTGGGACATGGCTGCCAGGGTAATATGGGGGGTATCGGGGAGTGGGTATTAAGACGATCTAGTAAGAAAAGAGAGGGTCGTCGCTGGTCTAGCAGCTCGCTCTGCAGTTGGCCGTACGTCGCACAAGTCTCAAGGTCGAGGACGGGAGATGTGGGGGAACCAGAACAGACGCTTGACAGGGCACCAAGTTATGCTCACAGGCTATCAGCGCTAAACCCGTGATGGCCCGACGTTCTCTCTGCACCTTCGTTTATTCTCCATTCGCAGACGTCAAGGGTAGTCGCCATCTCAGGCACCCGCGGACTTCTAGTACCCCAGTCCTCAAAGCCAGACAGCCGCAGTACTTTCGGAGTAGTGCACAGTTTCTCATACAAACCGTCTATGTAACTCTCATCAAGCTGCGGAACCTGAGACTACAGTATCATATGCCTTAACGCCAGCATCGCATCTTGACTCTTCAATCGGCGCCGAGCAAGTAGTACAATGTCAACGGCGATGCGCCCATCTGACTTGAAGAGGTCTCTACGCGCGCCCACATACAGCTCCTGGTAGCAACCAACATAACGCTATCTCTAACTGTGGGTACTACCAATTGAGCATAGCATGGGGCCGTCAATGATGCTCCTCACCGCTTCACTCGATATTATGGTACTGCCCAACGTCTGACCGGACGCTATCAATCGCACTTTGCTACATTGTGGTACAACTTGGCAAAGATTGCGCCATCGACCGCCGTCGTTTGGGGAACAAAAGTTCCGGGATATCACTACTACCTTTGAATGCCGGCGTGCGAGCCGCTTTGTGTCAATGTAGATTTCGTCTCACATCTTTATGTCGTCGAACCATATGCGGCTTGCCGATAGGCTCGTAAACCGGAAAAAACCTTCGGGAGGAAGAGAATCGTTCGTGGGCTTTGTCGACGGACTCTGCCTAGAATCTAGTAGATAGACCTGTAGTATCACTAGATGTAATGGCAGAGTTCATTAATGATCCCTTTTGCTCGCCCCGTGCGCCCGCGGATTTATAGAGCCCATAGGTACCCCAGTCCTTGTTAGACTCGCTTGACCTATCGCATCTCGCCAGACAGTCGCAGTGTGGTTTCGGAGAAGTGCACAATATTTCAAACTTGACAAGGATTTGGCACTGCAATAGGGTGTGACTATCATGAGCCAGGACGGTTCTTGCCTCCCATCTGCTTCGATCAATGCCAGCATCTATCACTGCCGCCATCTTCACTTTGCAGGTTCCATCGCCGGTGCCGAGCAAGTATTATACATTGATATCAATGGCGATACGCGCACCCACAAACAGGGGAGATCAATTAATCTCCTTGGTTCCTGCATAGAGGATAGCAACCAACGTCACGTTAACGCCATTTCTGACAGTTTGTAGCAACTGCTGTCCACCTTTTGCAGTCCCTCCGCCGGATTTTTCTTGCTAGAGATTTCCGTCGCAAGACTTAGCACTCGCCCCTTTTCATTTTCCTAGTACCCATCCACCGGATTTGTATGAGGCCGGTCCCAAACACGGCAAGCAGTAACCCTTGTTAAGGCTGAAGATCAATTAGAAACCGGGCATATTTAATGAAAACGGCGCTGAGCAGCACGCACCGAAGTATCTTCCGCTCCCCAAGACTGTCATGTTGAAGGATAGCCCCCGAGGAGGAGGCGACCGTTGGGCGTTCGTCCCGTCGGAAGAGTGCTGACTCATATCGCTCAGTGGGTTGGGGAAGGCCTGACATCCTCCGGAATGTTCAGCACGCTCCAACCCACTGCAGAACTACTTCTGTACGGATCAGAAAACTGTTGCCTGTTCCAGCCAGGTGGTGGCCATCGGCGCTGGATGTACGGTCTTGAGATTACGCCTGCTGAAATTCGACTTTTCGATAGTACCTGATGCTAGCACGATTTGCATACGCCCCGTTATCATTGATGCGTCCCCTCAGTAGGCTGTGAGTGAGGACAACGTTAGTTCTCAACCGTAAAGGTTGGGTAAAGCTGGGCAGACGATATTCCATGCGCCTCGGATGGATCGAACGATGATTGAATTTGCGCGTATTTCGGAGGACTGCCATGATGGTGCCAGGAGCAACGTTTGTGGTGTCTGCGTTCAACAAGTTCATCGAAGAGTTCAGGCGAGTGAACGAAAAGTCACAATCGATCCAGCAGTCACATCAGTATATAGTAAGCGGGATAGATTTCGATCGCCGATCGCATTTAGCTCGCTCCGTTCACCTTTCCTTTACATAACAGACACAAGTAAATCATGCAACTTGCGACGAGTCATGTATGCTAAAACCAGCTCTTTTTCCATCCGATGTTTTGAAGATATATCGTTGGGACATGAATAAACACATTGCAACAGCGGGATGATGACCGGGCCTACTATGTGCGTCGCATCTTTCCGGCCCTCTTCCGGTTCGGTTCTCAGTAAAGTGTCTATGAACGCACTTCTATCGTCCAGAGATCTTCGAGTACTAGTAATGTTCACTTTCTTTGTTTCAGAGTTGATGAACCCGACGAGTCTCTGTTGTTCTTAAACATCAGACATGGGAACTCACGACTCAAAACACACAGAGCAATCCTTAGTATGTCTGTTCACTCTCTGTGGCTACACGTTTTCTCGGGGCAGGAACAGCGGGCAAAGTCCCTTGCCCATCGGTAGTCCATCGGCACTGGTTTGGCAGCCTTCAATGCACCGGGCTGTGATATGCATGGTGTTCACTGGTGAGTCTGATCATGAGGCCTGCGTTTCCAACCATTTCAGCGCTATGAAATCAACATAAAAAACTTGCGGGTTCGTGTCCTGGTACCCTCACTTCTCACAATGTCGCCTGTATTACTATGGGCTACTTCCACGCTGCTTGCCATCTTTTCTATGAAGATAGCTCTATTTTTGCGTCGTGATCTCGCTTTGAAGAAGATTATGCCGCCCGGACCTCCCGGTCTCCCTCTCTTGGGTAACATCCTGCAACTGCCGTCATCGGGTCAACACATCTACTTCTCAGATATCAAATCAACGTGGGGTGAGTATCCCCATCCTCTGAAGGACCTACCACCATTGATAGCATACCTCTTGAGGTCCTATCGTATCTTTGAACATGGCTGGTCAGCGAATGGTTGTGATCAACAATGTTTCTATAGCTGCTGATCTGATAGGTAAGAGGTAGAGGTTCCTTGTGACAGAGAGCGATCTGACATAGCATAACAACAGACCGCCGCTCTGGCATATACAGCAATCGACCACCTTTCATCATGACAAGTGATATATTGTGTGGGGGGCTTTTTATCTCATTCGCACCTTATGGCCCTTTGTAGGTGTGTCCATGCTCTTGGTAGTTGGTGAACCTGACGTCTCTTTAGATGGCGGAAACTGCGCCGTGCAGCTCATGTTGGTTTCAACATCCGCGCCTCAAGATCATATCAACCTATACAAGAAAGGGAGGCCTCTGCCTTTGTATCAAATCTATTGAAGAGCCCGTCCCATTGGAGGGATCATACCGAACGGTCTGTGATGCCTTTCATTGATACCTTCCCGTACTTACTCATGCACGTGAACAGCTCCGCCGCGTCTGCCATCCTGGCCGTCGTGTATGGATGGCCTTCGCTTGATGCCAGCGGAGACCGTTTGGTCGCCCGTATCAAGGAGTTCATGGACAGAGTTCTCACATCCAGCTTCCCTGGCGCATCTCTCGTCGATATCTTCCCCTCGATGTTGTACATCCCGACGTGGCTTGCTAGCTGGAAAAGGCGGGGCCTCAAATGGCACCAGAAGGATACGGAATTCTTCGAAACGTTCCTCGTAGATGCGCGCGAAAAAATGGTGACTTGCGCTCTGTCCCCTGGTCGCATGTGTGCCTTGATTCTAATCGGCGAGACTCTGTAGCACATTGGAGGCGATCAGCCAACGTTCGCTGCGCGTATGCTGGAAAGCGAGAAGAAAGGAGAACTCACTCTTAAGGAGGTCGCATGGATTACCGGAACGATGGTGTGAGTCGTTTGGAGCTGGTTCACAAAATGGATTGCTAAAGTGCCCAATCGTGGGAAAGTGGCACTGGTGTAAACACAGTGAGTCCAGCTTGTATTGGCTTCATAAAAAAGACAAGGTCATCTGAGGCATCCGTATAGGGAGCAGCCGTACTCGAAGTATTCTTCCTGGCTATGCTGCTCTTTCCTGATGCAATGCGTCGCGCGCAAGCCCAAATTGACGAAGTTGTGGGAAGAGATCGGATGCCTACCTTTGCAGACCAGGAGAACCTACCGTACGTCACTGCGATGACGAAAGAGGTCTTGCGATGGAACACCATAAGTGCCTTGGGTCGGTCGTGGCCTTCTGTTCTTTATTAGAGACAACCTTGCTTACCTTCATTCAGGCTTGCATGCCGCCACAGAGGTTGCCGACACTCCCCAATTTTCAGTTCGTTTGCTCATGTATGGCGCTTTGAATAGGACGACTGGTATCAAGGGTACTTCATTCCAAAAGGTGCTAGTGCTGTTTCGTTGGCGGTACACCATGCTGACATCAATATCGCAGGCACATTGATCATGCTCAATCTATGGTAATTGAATCTCTGTCCAGCTCTCCGAAGGTTTGACCGTGTTTTGCGAATAACCTTCAAGGGGCATGAACCGCGATCCTGCTCATTATCCCGATCCCGAAAAGTTTAGCCCTGAAAGATTTCTCAACGACGAAGGCCAACTGTCTCCACCGATACCGGATACACACGGCCAAGGCCACATTGCCTTCGGAGGAGGCCGGAGGTACATTTGCGTTTGTTCAAGTGCCAGATGGTGCTGATTTCGAGGCCTTTCAGACTCTGCATCGGAGTGAACCTAGTGAATCAGTCTCTGTTCATCGACATCGCGTGCATCTTATGGGCTTTCAATATTGACAAGGCCGTCGCTGAGGACGGTACGGTGATTGAGCCGTCAACGAAGTTTGTTGATGATGCCATCCTTATGTGAGTTGCGATTTTACCAGCAAGGGCGCGCAGACTACACTAATCTTGTTATCTATCAGACGACCCTCCCCTTTTGAATGCACTATCACTCCACGGTCGTCTAGTGTGCACCAAGTAATAGATACTATACAGAATCTGTCCAAGTAGCTTGTCGAGTGAACTATTATTCGGGTGACTGACATGGTTCTCAAAGAAACTTCTCATAATCCACCGTATTACAAACTCCTATATATCTACTTTTTTTTGCCAGAAGGAAGTCGGAATATCTGAGAGTCAGAACGACTCTCAGGCTTCATCTCAGGTCTCCAGAAAACTCCAACAGTTCTCTCATGTGGAAGATTATGCATTAAAACAGAATTCCCATAAATCATGACTCTCTCGGGTTTCGAAATCCTCTACTAGTTTTGTCTTCCTCCAACTTCCTCACCTTCGGTGTGGTGGCAGCTGCCGCAGTCGGCTTATTTCTAATCAACATCGTGTCTGTTGTTCAAGACTTGATCTCAAGTCTCATACGTAGTATCTCATAGTACGTGCCTGTAAATAGGGAGGAGTGGCCCGCCGGCCGGTGAACTTAGGTATATATGGACGGGGACAGACCTTGCGGGCAAGGGTACTCAACGTCGGGACCTTATCGATGTCTTACCCGACGTGTACACTAGAGGTCACCTTGCATTTCCAATACAACCGGGCAATGATCCGAAGCCCCATAAATCTCGCTCCTAATTTCACACATTTCCACCCTCTCGGCCGCCCGTTCACTTACTACAACTATAGAACCCCACACCGTGTCAGTGTCTCGTATGTGATAAATTGATGGGAGGTACGCACATGTATCAAGCCTCCAGCCGATGCCTTTCGATCTGCAGTTGAATCGGTAAGAGAAGTACGTGTAATGCCGCAGATCTGGATGAAGTTGTCTCCATACGTCCACCATTTTCTGTGCCCCGGCTTTTTGGTCGGCCTCTGGTGGCTCTAGGATCCGAGCAAATGCGGTCGTCTCAGCTTCTGTGTACCCCGGGGTCTTGTTCCAGTTGGGTTTGGGATTGGTAAGGTCTGATGGGGGTGTGCGAATGAGCGTAAGGGATGAGACAGGGGGTCAAATCGTTGGGAGGCTTAACCCTACCTATCGCGGTAGGTGCGACGTTCAAGTCGCCAGTCCAGATAACAGGCTTCTTCTTGTCCAAATCCCGAATGTATTTCTCAAAGTGCACGTTCCACTCCTTCTTTGCATCCAATGTCTGCGTGTGGCACAGTCAGTGAACGTGCACAACGACGATCTCCCCAAAACCATACTTTTAAACCAGTTCCTGCGTTGACGACATACGTGCCCACAAGGTACAGACTTTTGAACTCTAACGTCACAATCCGGCCTTTCACAGATTTGGGATCTGGGTGACCGGGTAGGGTATAATCGACGGACAGTGGTTTTATCTTAGAGAGTATAGCGGTTCCTGCTAAAATCACATATTTTGAATGAGTTGTATCTCTTAAACCAAAGCACTTTTACTTACAATATGACTTCTTCTCCGCGATTGACCAGTAGCGGTGTGGATATCGTTGCGTAAGGAGTGGGTCGGCGGGATCGTTGTTAACCTATGGAAAAAAGCACTCAGCTTTTCCAAAGGTTATACATGTAGAAATGCAACTCTACCTTAGTTTCAGTCAGTACCAGAATATCGGCATCCTCCGCCTCTACGTAGAATTTGAACCCCTGGTTGATGATTAGTTTGATACGGGAATGCGAGACTGATACCGCTTACCTTCTTCGAACTTGCCGCTAGTCCACAGATGTTCCATGTTGCTATCCGCCATGATCCAGAGGCTTTGGGAGGAAATTCGATGTGTACCGGCAAGACCTTATTCGTTGGCTGTGCATTCGCGCTAGTCTCACCGGTCTCAGATGATTTTGCCTTCTTCGTAGCTCTCAAAGGCCCCGAGTCAGATTCATCCCCGGCAGTAGTCGCTTTGCGTTTCGAAGACGATGCTGCGTGCTTTTCTGCTGGTCTCTTCGTTGTTGTTCTTGTTGTTACCGTCGCGGTCTCTGCCGGTTCCTCGGGTCGAGGCGACGGAGGCATTACAGACGTAGACGAAGCTCGTTTCCGTGCCATTTCTGTTTGTATGAATCCAAGTCTGTGGAAGTTTCTTGCAGTTAAAAAAGGAGCGAGACGACGGAAAAGAAATATTTTTGCGGTCGAAGTTCGAAATAACGCGGCTGCCATATAGGCGCCGCTAGGTGAGGGCATTCAAGTTAGTCACGGTCACAGATGAATCACGAACTGTCACATATACCCGCGCGTCAGGTCACAGTTTAGAGGCTGTCACGGTCTTCTTCTGCAGAGTCAGTCACCCGACCAAAATATTAGCAAGGCAGCATAATTTTGGTGATGGTGGGAAGGTTTCTCGTAATATTTTAAACTCTTTTGTAATAAAACTGGGTCAGGATGCAGAGTCGAGACGATTGTCCTTGCGATGCGGACGTACGCTCTCGCTGTGACGGTATCGGCTGCTCTTGTAGCTGCGCATAAAAGTGGACAACAAGAAATACCTCTAACAAACCCCAGAAACACGGAAATATGGTCTCAGAAATACGGCAAACAGATAGACCAAGCATATTCCGGTCCTCTCTCGTTCTCTCATTTGCCGTACTCTCGATGTCTAGAGGAGCCTTCAACTCAGTTTGATATTGCACTTCTGGGCATGCCTTTTGATACCGGAACGTCCTATCGTCCGGGGGCGAGGTTTGGGCCCTACGCCATTCGATCAGGGAGCAGGAGGCAACATCAAGGACGAGGTTACACGTTGAACTGGCAAATAAATCCATATTTGTCTGGATCCAAGGTTATTGACTGTGGAGACGTGCGTATCATTTGACCTTTGGGCATCCTGGAACATGCTGAAATATGTTTCTACCCAGGTGCCTGTCAGCGCGTTCGATAATGAACTTGCTATGGATCAAATGGAAGTTGCTTATTCCACTCTTCTCAATCGCCCTACAGCAAACAAGGACGATAACCTTGCGGCTACTAAGCACCTCGCAAAGGACCGAGTGGAACACCCACGGATCGTAACGTTGGCCTTTGCTCCATTCATTCGGTGCTATCCACACTTATCGAATCCCCCAACAGGTTGGGCGGGGATCATACAGTCGTCTTACCGATCCTACGCTCCCTCAATAAAGTCTACGGTCCTGTCTCAGTCATCCACTTCGACGCTCATCTTGATACTTTTGCGGCATACCCAGGACAGGACATCAGAGACTCCCGAGTAACTCACGGAACGTTCTTCTACGTGGCATATGAAGAAAGTCTGATGACAAATACAAGTGTCCATCTCGGCATTCGGTCTAAAGTAACTGTGCGTGACTTGATTCTTTCTCTCTTCCTAGTCTTGCCTGCAGCCTACTAAATATCATCCATAGGGTATTGAAGACATCGAGGTCGACAAGACCGTCGGGTTCCAGATCATTTCAACAGATGACATTGATGACCTCGGCGTGCCCGAAATCATCCATAGGATCCGTAAGAGGATCGGCGATAGCCCAGTCTATCTCAGGTATGCACTTTACGCAATAAAAACATGCATATATTCACTGTCAGTCCAGCATCGACATAGACGTGATTGGTACGTGTACATTCACCTCTTATCCTTAAAGACGCTGCTTACAGCATATAGATTGTGGTCTCGCTCCAGGAAGTGAGCAATTGCACTGATTGATCTTGTACCACTTGCGTGTCCTTATATTCTCTTCCGCAGCCGGTACGCCAGAAGCAGGTGGCTGGACGACGCGGGAAACTAAACGAATTCTTCGAGGTCTTACTGGTCTCAACTGGGTGTGAGTTGGTGATCCAGAGGCTGAGTCGAAGTCGAAACAGAGCTAATCTAGCATATAACTTGCCTTATTATAGAGGAGCAGACGTTGTGGAAGTGTCCCCAGCTTATGATCATGGTACGCCATTTTCACCTCGCGCCCGAACCCACAAGTTAATACATGATTCTTTGTACAGCCGAAGTTACTGGTATCGCTGCAGCGGATTTGGTACACGACTGTCTTTCAATGTTTCTCTCCTCCACTCCACCCAAAGCCGCAACATCTTGGGCTCCCTCCAGAGATGAATTGTAACAGAGCCTGTAAACAGTGGGATGATGCCAGTGGCTATGATTGGTCCCAGTATCGGCCTTGTCAGCTGGTCTCGATTACCCCAAGCAGATGACCAAGTTCAGTCAAGTACGGTTCTTCTAGTTAGCACGTTGTGTGTGGAGTCAGATAACTTCAATTTATTTATAAGAGAACGCGCAACTTTTCGTATGTTCCCATGACTATGAAGCTTTTACATGTCGCCCGGTCTCCGGCTAGGTATAAGTCACCATACGCTCGCTCGATGATGCAGTACTAACGTCATGATAAGACCTTTGATGCTACACGCTCGCGCCGTGTCAGGGAGAGCGATTGCATTTTCATCTTTTACCGCTACCACCACCTGGGCCAAGACAAGCACGTACAAGATGGCGACACCCTCTATCCAGCTGAACGACGGCACCTCAATTCCCTGGCTCGCGTTCGGCTCAGGCACGGCATTATACTCAAAGGATGCTACCAAACAGATCACAGACGCTATCAAAGCTGGGTTCAGACACATCGACGCAGCACAGGCTTACTCTAACGAGGAGACCGTCGGAGATGGTATCGTTCAGTCTGGCGTCCCTCGCTCCGAGTTGTACATCACCACGAAGCTGGGTAAAGTGCCGGACGGTAAGACTGTCAAGGACACGCTGCAGGAGTCTTTGAAGAAGCTTCAGACGGATTACGTCGATTTGTTCTTGATACATACGCCGGTCCAGCATGCCGATTTGAAGTCGACGTGGAAAGAGCTGGAGGAGTTGAAGGCGGAGGGGTTGACGAGGAGCATCGGCGTTTCGAACTTCTTGCCGAAACATTTCAATATCATTTTGGAGGGCGCCACCGTCGTGCCTGCAGTGAATCAAGTGCGTCTCGTATAAATGAAAAAAGAAACCCCTCCTCACGTTACTCACGACATGAAATTTTGCCAGATTGAATACCATCCCTATGTTTTCAAGGCCAGTCAACCGCAGATTGACCTACACAAGCAACACAAGATCGTCGCAACATCCTACGGTGGTCTGACGCCCATTACCCGTTTCCCAGGAGGACCTATCGATCCCGCTTTAGACAGGGCCGCGAAGCGTTTGGCGGAAGCCTCTGGCAAGTCTGTCACACAGGGTCAGGTCCTCCAGCTTTGGCTTCGCAAGAAAGACATACCGTGTATTACGTACGTAGAAATCGTTGCGGCTGAGCTTTCTTATTAACTGCTTTATCTTGTTGGCAGTGTAACTTCGAAAGCGGAGCGGCTTAGGGAATATTTGAGCGTTGCAGAGCTGCCTGACTTGACTGAGGAAGAAGAGCGTGAGATAGACGAAAGCGGGTCCACCGCTCATCACCGAGTCTTCGTGCGTGCTTCACCGGTCACATCATATCTTATATAGACGCTTATCTTACGGCCCTCCTTCAGTCGTCGTGGATTGACAAGGAGTCCAATCTGTAAAGAAAGAACTAGAGGTCCTGTTGTCTGAGAAAAGTGATTGTATTATTAGCCGCAAATGAACAATCAAATGAGAATAAAAGGACGTGCATGATATTCAAGTTGTATCCTGGAATTGAAGCGGCCCAATGATGCTTTCATCGTACATACGAAGCGCGGACGGGCTATTAGATCTCATTTAGATGTCAACACGCCAGAGGCATCAGATCATTTATAACATTCCAGGAAAGAGACACTGTATCCAGACATATCGTATACTTCGTTCCTGCTCAATAGTATGACATTGAACCGCGGCGGAAATTAGTCAACCTAAAGGCCCTCATCAATCCAGGTGGCCTAAACATTTGTTAACCAGTGGTGTGACTTTGGACTAAATACGAGCTCACCCAAACACGGTGATGGGCCTTGGATCCTTCTTGGTCAATCTCTCTTTCCTCCTCATCGGTGATGTCTGGGACTTGGGAGACCCTGACATATTCCTGGAGGCGTTCTTTCTTCCTGCTAGTCCTGTAAATGCGATGACAAGATGAGCGACTAATAGCGGTAATATTAAGAGGCGACATACGTGACACAGATAACCCCTTTCTTGCGTAGCCATATTTGCAAGACTTGTGCCTTTGTGACTTGCACACCAGTCTCTTCAGACAATCGAGTAGCAACCTTCTCAAAGATATGTTCAGCTGGGCCATTTGGCAGGGCTGTGACAGGGCCCAGGCCCCCGTAGGACATCGCGGCAATATTGTGTTTCTTCATGTACTCGAGGAGGGGCTGAGTGGCTTTGTACAGGTACGGGTTGTACTCAATCTACACACGCATGAGTTCCGCGAGCACGTCTTAAGGAAATCAGTTACAAAAGACATGCCTGATTAACGGCTGGAACCACACTGGCACCGTCCAAGATGATGTCCAAGTGTTTCGGTTGGAAATTCGACACCCCAATGGTCTTCGACAGACCCTCCGCTTTCAGCTCCTCCATTTGCTTCCAAGTTCCCTTCAGATCCGGATGGTCTAAGGGCATATGGATAAGGAAGAGGTCGACGTAATCGGTGCGAAGCTTCTGAAGGGAATCTTTCAGAGCGTCCTTCACAGTCTGACCGGCGGGAAGCTTGTCGAGCTTGGTGGTGATGTACAGCTCAGAGCGAGGGACACCGGATTTCACGATGCCCTCGCCGACAGAAGACTCGTTGGCGTACATCTGTGCGGTGTCAATGTGTCTGAAACCAGCCGTGATAGCGTTGGACACTTGTTCCGCTGCATCCTGCTGCCAAAGTGCCGTACCCGAGCCGAACGCAAGCCACGGAACAGAGGTGCCGTCAAGGAGGGGAATTGTGAGAGAGGGCATAGCGACTATGTCTTGAGAGCAGAGATAAGGGGTGGGTGAGATACTGAGTCGACGAATGTTTTGGTTCTCACCGACAACGGATGTCATCGTTTATATACCCGGACTTTCGTCATTAGTGAGCATTACGTCGCTCGATGGAGTAGACGGTTACGGCGTGCCCCCGCCCACGATTTGTCAGTTGCTCGTCGTTTGCGAAGGGATGGCCGACGCTGGCTTTGGGCAGTTCGCTACCGACACCGACCTCCTTGTATTCGGGCGGCCTCAGCGGGCATTCCGAGCTCGCCGCCGCAAGAGTGCCTTCACTTTAGCATATGCATATTCTAGAATATGTATGAGAGCACAATTGATTGAAAAGTTATGGTTAAGAGTGGAGGTCGCTGGATGTCTCTTACTAAATATATAGCTGTTTCGGAGCAGAGAATGACAAGCAACCGAAATATGTGACCACCTTTTCACAACCCGGGCGCTCCGGTGTGTCTCCCTCCACGGCCCGCCGCTCTCTTCTCTCAAACTCCGATCACCTTGCTTGAAGCAAGGTCCTCTCCAAACCGAGAATCGTAACCTCTTTTGTCCCCCCCGGCTTCCTCCGCTCGGGCCGTATTTGTGCTATTTGATCCTTGGCTATTTCCTACACGTGGATATTATGTAATCTTTATGTGTGTATCAAATAATAAATGCTACGAAATTGCGAATCACATAATCCAGGACAAAACCACTCGCAGCAATATCACTGGGTCAGCGCGGCAGTTGCATTTATGACAAAACTTCCGTTAAAAACAGAATATAATCACATAATGTTGATGCGAATTTATCATGACTAAAAAAGGAATAGAATTCGGATATTTTTCTTATTTTTCCGTGAGTTTACCTGCATTTATCCGTTTCTGGCCAGTTTCTTACCCGATTTGGTGAAATATTTTATTCATGACAAATCTGCATCAAATCTGTGTGATTATATTCCGATTTTATCGCCTGTTTTGTCAAAATCAAAACTGCCGCCCTGACCCAGTGTATCAAGCAAGGTTACAGTCGCCCCCAGGCGGCACCTTCATGAGGATTATCATTCTTTTCCCATTGGTCAGCAACGGAGACTATTCGCGACCCAAAGATCGCGCAACATGTAGGCGGGGGTTGGCAAATGCGGCGTAGTGACCGAGTCTCTTTTAAAAGTACATTGTCAAAAGTATAGTTGTAATTCTGAAAAGTATTATGAAAAGTACCTACCTAGATTCGAAAAAA
>MLYV02000906.1:0-102630 GCA_001913855.2 Hermanssonia centrifuga
TTCACTGGATATCCGTGGGGATTTTTAGCTAGAATAAAACTCAAAAATAAGTTGAAAAGAGTATAAGCTTTGTTCATAATTTTCAATATAAAATTCTGGTAAAAATTCTGAAAAACTTCCTGATTTTATCTGATGATATTTTGTGACAAATCTAAGATATTTTTGACTCAAAATATGCTTTAAATTTTGTCTAGACTTTTCTTGTGCAAGATGTTTGTAAAAACTGAAGGAAATCTGATCAAAACATTAATTTGATAGATTTTGCTAAAGTTGTAATAAGATTTTAGGGTAGAAAAGCTAAGATAAAATTTAAAGCATATTTTGAGTCAAAAATATCTTAGATTTGTCACAAAATATCATCAGATAAAATCAGGAAGTTTTTCAGAATTTTTACCAGAATTTTATATTGAAAATTATGAACAAAGCTTATACTCTTTTCAACTTATTTTTGAGTTTTATTCTAGCTAAAAATCCCCACAGATATCCAGTGTTTTGGAGCAGAGGGCTTGCGAGGTTTGCGAGGTTTGACCACTATTGCTTTGGTGGGAAGTGGAAGTGGGGTGCTGACAGCGAGAGGAACATCCTCATCGTCACTGCTGTCGTCAAAGTCTGCGCGTGAGAGTATCGGGCGGCTGGCTTTTTTGGACAAAAACGGTAAGTTTTTGATATTCCCAGGACAGATCCAAAAAGGACTTACTCGGCTTTTGCTTGGTCTTGTTGACAGCGTTCACGTCTGTCACTGTACTTCATTGCTTCAATGTTGGACGACGAGCAAGGTGCACATCGGCAACTCACCTTTGGCTTTCTTGGACTTTGCCTTGTTGTTGTCTTTAGCAACGTCGCGGCCACTTTCAGACTCCACAGCTCGTGCGCGTTTACCAGCACTGATAGTTGTCGCTTTCCGAGAACTTGTCATTGCCATTGCGGCTGATTTTTCACCGTGAGTTTTGTCAGCAGCGCAATCTTGAAGCTGATCATGGAGCAAGCCTACTAACATCGAACTACTTCCCCAGCCCTGGCCTTGGCCTGACGAGGTCCTGTTGCTGTCGGAAAGAAGAATGCATAGTATAAGTGGTATGTATTCATTTGTTGTGGGTAAAAAAACAGGCTTACCAAGCACTCTGTTTGCATCATCTAGCTGTTCTTGCTCCTTGCGAACACGGTTGCGACTACGTACCCCATTGGCCATGGTGTTTGGAACAACTCAGCGGTGGATGTTGCGGAAAGCCGTTCCGTTGAGTTGGGGTATGAGTCAGGCCACAACGCCACCAACTGGAACCGCTTGACGACAGCGTCCAGTGGCGCATTTTTCTGTTGTCAAGTGAGTCCCGGCTTAGTACACGTGTTATATCAGATTGCTGAGATCACTTACAGATCTGGACTGCGATAACTGGGCTGTTATTCTCCTACAAGGACCGTCTAATTCACCGCACAATGGTGTTCTGTGCTGGATGCTTCGGGAACTTCAACCCGCGGAAGGGCTATACTCACCATCTCTCAAGCAGCCCTGCCTGCAACTTGGTCGTTCAAAATCCGACCAACAAAGAATCACCGTTCGACGAGTCACAGCCTATGGCAGTTGACGAAGTTGACTCAGACGAAGAAGATCATCTGGACGTCGAGAATATTCCGTTCGCAGGCGACTACTTCGGCAATGAATATAGTGCCCAGGATTTTGGTTGGGAGGAAGGACTGCAGTGGGCTGAGGGTATAGACACTGGCAGGTCTGATTCTTCGGATGATGAGCCTGACGGTCTTGACAATGTGCAGGACTTGGGCTGGGAGCCAGCTCGCTCGCCGTCCCCCTCTGGAAGCAGTCCAGCACAGGAAGAGACCAGGGGCAGTACTGCCTTGCACACTATTGAGGCAAACCCAAATGAGCGTCTTCGGGTTGAGGAGGCTCTACAACGGCCCATCCAAAGGGTGCTGTTCCCGATAACCTCTGCTGGAACACCAATCGAGGACCGCTGTAATGACACAGCTGCCATGGCTGGTTATAGATTGTATGAGACGCAGCTCCACCCAGATACGGCAACAGACCACAATAGAGAGAAGGATATGTACGCGCCTTTTGCCAGCAAGCTTGATTGGGAAACTGCTCGTTGGGCCAAGCTTCGTGGACCAGGATCAACGGCATTCACTGATCTCCTGAGAATTGACGGGGTACGTCACTGTATGGTTAATGACAGTCATCATTCAATTATTGACAGCGCACCTTATAGGTTCCTGATAAACTTGGATTATCATTCAAAAACTCGAAAGAGTTAAATACACTGGTCGACTCTCTTCCCGCTCAACGTCCCAAGTTTCAACGGGAGGAAATTGTAGTGGCAGGGGAGGCGTATGATGTCTATTTCCGAGACGTTGTCGAGTGTATTCAGGCCTTGTATGGAGACCCTGAGTTTGCCTCGCACCTTGTTTTTCTGCCCGAAAGGCATTATGCGGATCCTGACCATACGATGCGGCTATATCATGACATGTACACCGGGAAATGGTGGTGGGCGGTTCAGGTCTGTCTCTGATTGTTTGAATATGAGTTGCTTACCTTTGATGCTGACTTGAAAATGTCTTCGTCATTAGAAATCGATTGAAGAATCTAAACCTGGGGCCACGATTATGCCAATCATCATCTCATCTGACAAGACCCAGGTCACCCTTTTCCGCAACAAGGCTGCTTATCCAGTATACATCACAATTGGCAATCTACCAAAAGATATACGCAGTAAACCCTCTCAGCGTGGACAAATCTTGTTAGGTTACCTTCCAACTACCAAACTCGAGCACATATCTAATAAGGCAGCTCGTCGACGTACTCTTGCAAATCTATTTCACGCTTGCATGAGTGCGATCTTGCTACCGCTGCGCCGGCTTGGGGTTGAGGGGATGGAAATGGCTACTGGTGATGGTGTAGTTCGACGGGTCTATCCCATCTTTGCTGCATACGTTGGGGATAGTGATGTGCCTGGCCCGGCTTGGCCTGAAAGCCCGGGCTTTGGCCCGGCTTGAGGCGGCTCAGGCCTGCATAAATCTGAAGCCAGGCCCAAAGCCGTTGAGGCCCTGAAGCCCGGGCTTGAGCTTGGCCTGAGCCCGGGCTTTGTGTAGAGTACTCAGTATATCACACCGGGGGTACCAGTAAACAATACTAGTAGTATCAATACATGTATATCTACTCAAATAAATCCTCGTCATCTGAATCCAGCAGAACACAGTCCCATGAAGGCTCCATACGAATCGAAGGATCACCTTGCACACCAGTGCCATCAGTCAGTTGTTCACCGTCCACAAGATCTGATTCCAGCTTGAGTTCTAATGCTGAAGATGGAGCTGCTTCTCGAAAGATAAGGTCTTGTTGCTTTGAGCACTTGACGAATTGTATAGCCTCAACAATGTCAGCCTTGAGCCTATTACGGCGAGGAGAGATTGTGAGACCGCCTTGTGAAAAGGCCCGCTCACTCGAGACGGATGATGCCATAATGGCAAGATAGTCTCGAGCAAGCTGAGCCCACACTGGGTACCGGTGTGCGTTAAACTGAATTAAAAATCAGTAGCTCATTCATGTAGTAAGTGAAGTAAGGTCACATACCCCCCACCACTTGATAATATCCATCCCCTCTGGAACCTGTTCTATCGTCTCCAAATACCGGTCAAATTCGGATTTCCATGGTTTGTTTGGATCCGATAACTCGGCAGTTCTTGAGGGAGGGTGATCATCGTCAGACTCATCATCCGATAGCTCACGAAGGAGTGTGGTAATCTTGATTGATGTCCCTTTCAATGGTGCGGGTATAGCGAGCGAGTTGCTGGAATTCATTGCAAAGTACTTTGCCTTGAACTAAGCCATGACCAAACAAGCGTCAACAAATAGCGCACTATAGCACAAAACCAAAACTTACAATATTTTCCATGTGGGTCTTTGCATCGTTTTGAAGGGGTTCCGCCCAATGCTTCTTGAAATGAGAGCCTTTCTTCTCGGGATGAAGATCTGAATGACAAGTCAAATGTATAAGATATCAATAATTGGACCATTTGAGCAGAGCGGAACTTTCTTACACATAGACACTATGTACGCATCTGAGTCCCCGGTCTTATCGTAGTATTCGGCAATTTTGGCAGTCCCAATGGAGAGGGCCTCAGCAAAGGAGGCGTACTTCTCCCGTGAACGACGGGAGTCCCATGCCTTGAACAATGCTTCGAGAGCTGGTATAGCGAGGTGGAGCGTTGAGACACGATCCGAGGAAAAGGCCTGTTGCGCATGGTCGGCGTGCTATATGGGGAGATTTAGCACAGAATAATCATGCCACTTGAGGTACTCACACCAAGCAAATCAATAAAGAGCTTGATACGATCCCACTCAGCTTCTGTAGGTCGTAAGTTGTCGATCTTTGCCCGTTTGTTGACAGACTTCTCTTGTAGACCGATCTCGTACACAAATATATCGACGAATTCCTTCTTTGACTCAGCGCGATCGAGCATCACATATGTTGATGACCAACGGACTGGCATGTCGAGAAGAAGTTGCAATGGTCGAACTACACTGCCACGGAGCTGAACAAGTCGGAATATTTCTTTGCGCTTTGCTGACGAGCGTTCCTAATAGTATTGATAACGAATTTGTTAGTGGTGGGACTACACTGATAAGAAAAACTACTAATTATTACCTTCACTGTAATTGCTCGAATGAGCCCTACTTCATCGCGGAAGCCCGTCTCGCTGAAGGGGAGATGGGCATCGGGATTGCTCGGATCGTAATGTGGTGACTTGCTGTATGCTGTGATCAGGGCCTGTGCTGCGAGGTTGATAATGTGAGCAAGGCAACTAATAGAATCAAAGATTAGCACATAGCGTTGAGGTGTGACTTAATGTATATGACGTACTTGACACGACGCCATATGTAATCAAACGGCTTCCCCGTTTTCTGTTCGAGTCGGAAAGCAAACTCTTTCAGCATTGTTCCATTGTTCTTTGCATTGTCGCATGTCACATGTCCGATCTATTGGTAAAAAGGCTATTAGTTTGTTAAAGGAGATATCAGAATAACAATGTTACTTACCTTGTCCGCAATTCCAAGTCGGTCAACAATCTTGAATAGCGCTTGACCAAGGCGGGGTCCATTATGAGCGTTATTCAGCTGTGTAAAGCCGATGAGGGCACTGCGTAGCTCCCATTCCCGGTTTGGCAATTCTTGAATCCAATGGGCAGTGACCGCAAAATAGCCATCAGTATTCCCGGCTTGCCAAGCATCACAAGTAAGGCTGACAAGGCCTTTTACCTTATCTGTGTCAGCCTATTCATATCCGTTAACAGACGACATTATGGTATACTCGTTAATGCAATTGAGGGACTTACCAGCAATGCAATAAGACCGTTGATCTCCTCGTGAAAGAGACGCATGATCTCACTTCGGCATGCCTTGCGGGATGGTATAGTCACGCCATCCGTTGCTCGTGCAGCAATCTGAATCATGCTGGCAAATGTTGGATGTTCTAGTGCTTGTATTGGCTGGTTCAGTAGTATCAGTACAATTCTTTATTTCAAGTGGAATGATATACTAGTACCTGGTTCGTGAAAATCATCCATTCAATTGCCGCACGTTTGAATGCGAGCTCGGAGTATGCGATCACACGTTCCTTTTTTGGCATCTCCTTAAGATGTGCGTCGAGTTGCTGCTGCTGTAGTTTGATCTTAGCATTTGCTTCTTTGCGCTTCTTCACATCCCCTGGTAGCTTCGATTCGAAATTGTTGTCGGCGGCCCATTTACGGTAAACACCCTAGTATAAAAATATAAGCAAATTTACAAATAAACACAGACTTAAAGATATAGACTTACTGCGTGCTTAGCTTCTATATGACGCCGCAATGTTGATACATCAGCAACAATATACGGCTTGTCACTTTATGAAGACTCAAAATTTGAGCAATATTACCTTGAAGTAGAGAAGCACACTCACAGGCATATGGTACAGCGCCGATGCGCTTTCAAAGTACCGTTGGCTCCTTGCCGTGTTTCTGATGGTTGGAAGAATAGATCCAGGTCCACGCTCTTTGCAGCTTTCGGTGCTGGGATCTCTTGAACATCCACATCCTTAAGAAATCCATCACCGTCAACTTCATCGAAGGTCGATTGGCGTGCTCGCTTTGTAGCTAAATGGGATCTGATTAATGTAATCTTTGATTGTTATATAGTAGCAACTGTACCGGGAGTGTCTTTCTTTGCCTTTTGCTTTCTCTTACCGGTGGTTTGTTTCAAATGTGAGGTAGATTTGCTGATCGGTGTGTTGTTGCGGTCATTTATCTCTTCGTCGCTGGTAGAGGACTCCGCGGATTCTACTAATATTGTGGAGTCGTCGACTGATGGACTCGGACTTGTGTCGCATCGGAGAGAAAAAGTCGGTATAGCCAGACGCCGCTTTGCTGATTACAGAAGTGAGTTTAACAGATCAATGAAAACAAGATAATGCAATTCTAACCTTTCGGAATGTGAACTGGCTCTGAGTCTGACTCAAGATCCCCGTTCTCTTCTGATACAACAGCTGGCGGCGCAACTGCAATCTCAAAAGACTCCTCGGGCTCTGGATGAGGAGGTTGAGATTGACTCGGAGCGGTATGACTCAGAGCTGTGTTTTCGGCGGTGGAAACATTGCTGCTTAGAGCAGATATGGATGCCTCCGAGTCTGCAGGGTGTAAGGCGCTGGCCTGTGCGAACTGCTTGCGATGTGTTCCCTCGCGCTCGGCAACATTGTTGGGATTCTTGATTTTGTCGGTGAGTTTGATTATGCGCTGTGGTCGACCTGACATCTTTGACGGGTGATTCTCGTCACTGGAAAACTGGCACATTATATATATTTTGTCTCTATTATCTGTACTTTGTGAGACTGTAGAGTACATACTTGAATTTGTTGGCCACAAAGTCTCATTTGAATGCTCATGGGGCTATGTTAGTACCGCAATAGATGCATTGGACATCACTGCGGATGGCCAATCAGTCCGAGTGTCTATGATCTGAGCAAAATCACAGTGCCAGTTGCTCAAAGAATGCAAACAATAGAGTGTACTTACCATTTTGTCCCGATTTGATGATTCTGCATTTCTAAAAAGTGAGACATTTGTCTCGATCAAATGTCAACAAAGCCTTTGGCCTGCGGCCGGGCTTGGGCCTGCAGAGAGTCCAAGCCGGGCCACAGGCCTATTCAGGCCAAACCACACGGCCGGGCTTGGCCGGGCTTTCATAGGCTCGGCTTGGCCGGCTTTTTGGCCTGAGCCCGAGCCAGGCACATCACTAGTTGGGGACTATCCGGAGCAAGTTTTAGTTGCTGGGGTCAAAACTGGTGAATGTCCAGTATGTCCAGTTCCTCGAGATGAGCTGGGTGAATTTACCATGGCCGACTCAGATGGTGAAGATCCACCATTGCGGGATGTCAGCCGAACTCTAGCTGTGCTCGCTACTGCGGATGAATCACCCATAGAGTTCATGCGTGCATGTGCCAATGCTGGGATCAAGCCAATCTACGAACCCTTCTGGCGCCACCTACCATATGCCGACATCTACCTTTCGATAACCCCTGACGTTTTGCATCAGTTGTACCAGGGTGTGGTTAAACACCTCGTCTCCTGGATCAAAGCTGCATACGACCCAGCAGAACTTGACGCACGTTGTCGCCGTATGCCTCCCAATCATAATGTACGCTTATTCACCAAGGGGATAACTTCCTTATCCCGGCTTACCGGACGAGAACACGGTGACATCTGTCGCATCCTTCTTGGTTTGATCATTGATATGCGCCTTCCAGACGGTCTGTCTTCAGGCCCATTGGTCCGTGCAGTCAGGGCTTTGATGGATTTTGTGTACCTTGCACAGTACCCGATCCACAGCGACGAATCACTCGCTGCCATGGAAGATGCGTTACAGCGGTTCCATGATAACAAGGACACCTTCATTGTCCTTGGTATACGCACCGATTTCAATCTTCCAAAACTTCATTTTCTCCGCCATTACTTGCTTTTCATATACCGATTCGGCACAACGGACAATTTCAACACGGAGTATACTGAGCGTCTTCACATCGACTTTGCAAAAGAAGCCTACCGTGCATCAAATCGCAAGGATGAGTACCCGCAAATGACTCTGTGGCTAGAACGAAAGGAGAAGGTTCTGCGCCATGAACGGTACGTCCAATGGTGCGAAAATGGCCGACCTCCCCTTCACACAATCAATCGCATCCATTCGAAGCATGCAAGACATATCCGTATGTCACGGTACCCTTCGCCAAGGCTGTCCCATTCGAACGCCTTGCTGAGCGGTATGGAGCCAATGATTTCCGCGATTGTCTGGCTCGTTTCATCACTCAACATAATCATCCCGGAGCGTCTCGTAGAGAGCTTGAAGAGCTTTCTGCATTACTTCCTTTTGCCTTCCGCTCCGTTTCTGTTTATCATAAAGCAAGGTTCTGGGAGAATACCTTTTCACTTTATCGCCATGCTTCAGACGACTACGATGTCCTTCATGTTACGCCATCACGGCTAGACAAACGGGGACGGGAGATTCCTGGACGGTTTGATACGGCATTGGTTAATGATGGGACTGGTGGATCGCTTGGAATAAAAGGTAAGTAGTTGTTTTGTGGTTAGTCTAGCATAGAGAGCTCATTTCTGGCTGCAATGTGACTCGGAATAGGTTACCGTATAGCTCAAATCCGTGTGATATTCACGCTGCCCCCACGTGAGATCCCACACTTGTTCCCTTCAGGTAACGCCCCACAATACCTAGCGTATGTCGAGTGGTTCAGCGCATTTGGACAACCGGAGCCAAACCATAATATGTATAAGGTGACACGCTCGATTCGAAATGGAGTGCGCGAGGCATCAGTGATCCCTCTCACCACTGTCCACCGGAGTGCCCATCTATACCCTAGTTTCGGACGGAGTGTGCCCGAGGAGTGGACTAGCAGCAATGTGTTAGATAGATGTAGTAAATTCTTCGTCAGTTCATTTACAGACCGTCATGTATATGGGACAGTATTTTAGTAATATAATTTCATAATTTGGACTTGGACTCAGAGGACCTCAGGTTCACAATATTAGCATCAAATTGAATGTATTGGACGGAATGGTGAAAAATTAAAAGGTTTTGAATGTGGGTTGGCGGAATTAGCAGCCTTGGCAACCAATTGGTGCCAATTGCCTTGGGGGGTTTTCCCTGATGTCAAACACCCCAGTGCCCAGCGGTGATCTCTCCTGGGACTACTACCCTTTCCATCAACTATTTTATAACGCCAGACCCCTCCCACGCCTCTCAGTAGATCACCTTCTGCCATCGGTGGGAAATTAGAGAAATGTGGTGATACTGCTCGTTGCAAAATTTTTGCCAGTCTGATCACGATGGTTGGTTTGCCCTTGTATTGGGCAGACTCGAAGTGACAAATGGCGGATGCACCTACAGGTGGATAGTTGTTAAATTTGGATAGATTGCAACAGTAGTAACCATGCAGACCTTGAAATAGAGCGCGCTTTTCTTTGTCCTTCGGCAGCAATACTAGAGCCGAATCTATGGTCTCCTTACCATTCGAGGTGTTGATTATGTACAGCCTCCGCGTCACACCAAAATGGATGTAAAATGGCTGGCGCAAAGCGTAGATGATGGCCGTCGATCGATGTGAGGGCCTTCCTCCCAAGATTTTCATGCTCTCGTTCAAGTTCTTGCAGATTGCCAAGAGATGGTCTGTGACCAGACCGTCGCGTATCAACATCCGAAGTAGCGTTTGTGAATGCAAGGCTGAGATAGAGAACAAGGATTTACGCCATGGCAGACCGCGCGAGGTAAGGTCTCTTCCGGACGAAAAGGTAGCAGGATCAGATGAAGGAGTTATTCGGAATCTCAACTGCCCAGCAAGCTGAGGAGCCCATTTCGGCGCGTGGTAGTATAGGAAGCCCTGGGTGCCTTGAGGGAATTTTGTATGATTGGGGCTTTCGTTAGTGGCGTAAGGCAATGGAAAGCATGGTTTGGTTATCTCATCGCTGTATATTCGGGGAATGGCACGATTGGAAAGATCCAGAAAGCATGCAGGAGTCAAACGTTCAGGATGGACGGTAGGAATGCGATATTTAACCTGACCATACTGGCTCCTAGCTCAATTATGATACTACATCTGGTGGGAGCACGGACCTTGCGATGGCTATGGCGTGTCGAGGTTTTGACAATCCCCGTTGTCAACGATCTGAGGTTGGTCGTGAGCATTGTCCTAGGATGAGGTTCGAACCTGCGTCCAGGGTGTTGCTCCTCGATGCCTTACGTCAGGTGCGAGCCAAGAGTTCGCTCAATTAGTGTCTTCCGCATGGACAATATTGCTGTGCCGCATTTCGGGCTTTTTATGCCCTGCGGTGGGCTCAAGGTGTGTGTTCGTCCAGGCTAACCATCATGTCACAGTGTCAGTCCACCCCGACGGCGACCCTCTTCGGCACTTTCACAACCAACAGCCTGTCGACGTCTTCGACAGAGACTGTTACTACCATCCCTGCATCGGTGACCACTATCGAGCAGACGGTTTGCTCAACGACTTCGGGCGTGAGCGGGTGCAGTACTCTAGATGTTGTGAGCACCATCAGTCCAGGTACGCTATAGTCATCGGGTGGTGTCGACGGGGAGGCTGAATGAGTCGTCTAGCTCAGGTAGTGACTACCCAAATACCTCTGGTCACCACAGTTCATATCACACAAACATCTGCAACTGCGACACTTTTTTCGACGGCATGTTCGTCCGACAGCAATAGCAGCATCCCTCCCTCCTCCGACCAGTCTTCCTCCTCTGCAGCTTCTTCGACATCCACCCTTCCCCCTGTTACTTCTCTGTCCGTTTTTTCCTCAAGCTCAACCCTGCCCGGAGGATCTGTCATTATCGTTCTAAGTACTTCAACCGCAGTGATCACGCCAACAACGGTTGTCCCCGTCTCAAGTACCGGAAGCAGCAATGGTAACGGAAGTAATAGTTCGAATCTCGGAGGGATCTTAGCTGGGGTCCTTGGAGGTGCCGGTGGTGTTGCAGTCATCATGTTGGTTGTCTGGTGCATGTTGTGAGTCGATATTTTCTCGTTCATTTACAGAATCTGACACATGGGTGTTCAGACGTCGTAGACGGAAAGAAATCGACGACGACTTTGAAGAAGGCTACCCGCCCTTTCCCATAAAACTGCGCAAGCCCCATGAAAAGGTCGCAGGTATTGACGATCCGCCAATACCTTTTGATCCATACGGCTACGGCGCCGTGAGCGCTTCTTCTCCCTCTGAAGGCGTGTCTGGTTCTTTTGCAGGTCGTCCCCGTGCCGCAAGCGTCCGTAGACGAAACCCAACTTCTTCAGAAGGATACCCACATTCGATGCCCCCCATTCCACTAATACCGTTATCCGATGACATATATCGGCGTACAACGCCTCCGGCTGTGCCCACTAGCGTAGGCAGTATTCCAAGCGGTTCGGGTTCTTCTGAGCGTCTTGCGGTCCATCGTCCGCTGCAAGTCATGAACCCGACTCCTACCAGTGCCCCACCAGCGAGAGATACCAAGGATCCCATGATATATCTTAGTGCGAATCGTGGCCTGGAAGTCCGTGCAGGGTCCTCTGATCCGTTGCAGAATGCGAGTCCTTCAGGTCCTCTCGCTTCCGGTTCTCATACTGCTGATGGGGACAACACTCTGCATGGGTCATCGTATGTGCCATTTGTGCATCGGGATGGCGGCTCCCTACCAATTCCTAATCCCCCTCCTAGAAGCAGGGTAGTCGAAGGGGCCGATACCCCCAGAGTACCGACGGACGCTCCTCCCCCGGCTTATCAGGAATGACAGGCAAGACTGCAGTGTTGACATCCATCTAGTTCTTCAGATTATCTCGGACTCGTGAGGTCTTCCCCACGCGCATTGCTCGTCCATTCATGTATTATCATGTAATTAGGGGTATACTAGTACTAGTGTAATTCAAATTGTATAGCAGGAATACTTGAAAACGAGACTTGAGCATACAATGTGCGCGCATATATATTCCTTAAGTTGATCACTTGCTGTGTCTTCCAAGCATCTAAGCTGACAGAACGAAGGGGAAATATCTATCAACAAAAGAGTTTTTCTTTTGTGCGAAAAGAGATTTGATATGATAAGCGCTTATGTGGGGTAAAATCTGTAGATCTGATGGGGCGCCTATTCTGTCGAGCGTTCCGCTGGTTCTCTTTGAACTTTGAAGTCTGCGTCAAGTTTGATATAAAGACAGACGAACACTAAAATCCCCGCCAGACTATTAGCGGTAGAGACATGACTAGTTTTCGTAGCTGAAGTCCAGGTTTTTCTCATACTACCCCGCCCATCCCCGCTGGAAGCAAAGTAGCTGTTCCTGGTGCGCCTGTGGCGTCCGACCCGAGCCGCTCACGGTTGGGGCGGAGGCGGCACTGCCAATCGATATCTGCCCGCAGCATGATTTCCGTCCAGTCCAAGATTGGTGGAATTGTGCCGGCATGTTCCTAACACTATGCGAAATGCTGCAGCGGCGGGACGAAACTAGAAGGTATGTTCTTCCATTTACAATGCTCGTTATTCGTACCGTTGGCTGACCTGGCACGGCATCTCTGCGACAAGCCTTCTGCGCTGCACTTCTGGTGCCTTTCCTCGGGAGGCGGGTTTGAATTGTGTGCAATATAAAATGGCCGTCGAGTCGCCACTGATTCCTCCAATTCAAGGGAGGCGCAGAGTCGAACTGGGTGGCTCAATTTAGTATGTGGATGCGTCTGCGATCGACAAATGGCGTTTCATGCCGGCTTGGCCTGGGCGGTCGAAGCGTCAGGAGACTGCACTCTGTGATCGCTTCCCGCGTGCTCGTTTCCGCATTACAGCATATGCCTTCCAAGCTCCAGCGGGTGCAAGTCGCCTTACTCTATAAACTCAAGGAACAGACCCTTGATGAACCCTCTTTCTCGAACATTGAAAGGCTTCGAAGCAGTCACCCACAGCTTCGTGCGCTCAGTCATGGCCCCAAACACACAAACGTACGGCGCCCTGCTCATAGGGGGGTTGGTCGCTATGTTGTGAGTCCTTAGCTAAAAATGGGACGAAATAACGATCATCTGACCATGTTTCTGCAGTCTTTCCGGGATTGTTTCTACTCAGGTCTTCCTTTACTTTCGAAACTACCCAGGTGATCGTCTGAGGAATAGAACCATGGTAAGAAAACTTTCAAAAAGTCTCCAACTCTACGTCTAAAATTTTCCTCGTTAGGTCTCAACTGTGTGGTAAAATTGCTCAAATATACTGTGGCCAGAATTTGAGCTAAAATATGGTCGTTTCTCAAGGATTCTCGATCTCCTACACGCCGGGTTTGTATGTGCTTCAGTGTGGAGGTATCTCATCCACGGATTCCAAGATGACACATACATCCTAAGTATCGCCTGGTGAGTGACCTCGCTCCTCTTGTAGCGCACGACGTCTAAGTCACTGGATTTACAGGACCGTTAGCGTACGTCTCTCCCGCTCGCAAACAACCTTCATAGTTCTGATGGTTTATCCGGGTTTTAGGTCACTGTTTCCATCACCGTACGTTGAAACGCACACTTAGTATTGCTTTCAAGTTGACCTTCATGTACTAGGGTTTCCTCACGTTCCTTGTCCATTGGTAGCTATCTGCATTTCAATCTTGAGACACCGGTTCTGACGACTTTGCCTCAGTTTTTTCACACATCGAGTCTGGACTCGTACGTTTTTTCCGCCTTTTCGCTCATCAACCCTAGTTCTTATCCATATTCCAGTGAGTAGGCACAATAAGTCGATGACATTTACAATCGTGAGTCGTTGCATCTGGCGATTATAGCAGCTTATTGATGTATTCTAGATGATACTGGCGTTCCTGAGAATGAGTGCGTGATAATCAATGTCTGGCAAATCCGCTGACCACTGATGTGCAATATTTCATCATAGTCAGTGCATTCGGTAAGCTACTTTGTTAGTCACCCGATTTCTATACTGTACTAATGACGTATCGAAAGGCACGGTTATTCAAATGTATATTATCCTTCTCCCGCATGTTCGGATCGATACTTACCGCCACTGATACTAGGCATCGCTTTCGCACCTGGCACGCCTTTCACGAAGGCGCCGCGGTAAGGTTCCGTCCATTCGCTCTCGACAGCCATCTAACTCGTTGTGATCCTAGTGGTCTTTCACAACTGGTTTGGCGATATCAGCTGTTGTCGATTTTCTGATTGCGTTTTCCCTGTGCTGGTTCCTCAGAAAGAGCCGTACCGGTTTCTCAAGGTATGTAATTCACTTCTCAGTTCGATTGGCATCGTACTAAGATTCGTCTGTACAGCATGGACCAGGTCATCGACTCTATCATGGTGTATACCATTGAGAACGGATTCTTAACATCGTGAGTACTCTGAGCACCAAATTCAAAATCAGTGCATAATCAACTTATTCGGTTATAGTATCATCGCCGTCGCGTCGCTCATTTGTGTGCGTACTGACCATACCATTGTCTCCATCATACACCCTGACGCCCTTCTAGTGGCTAACTATGCCGGGAAATTTCATATTCCTTGCTCTCCACTTCGCTATCACCAAACGTAAGTTCCGTAACCTTGTTTGACATGAAATGGCACTGACATAACTCTTTACAAAGTGTATGCCAATTCATTACTAGCGACGTGAGTATCATGTCATCGTTTTTCTGGAAGTCTATCACCACACGCCGGATATCTCAAACCGTTACAGGTTGAATGCACGCACGCACCTTAAGGAGCCGTCTCATAGCTCCGCCGAACATTACAACAGTTATCGATTGCCAACTCTGTTCTCGAGCAGGTCTATCCGCAAAGACACTGTGCGTATATGATATCCGCCCATCTCTCTGGCCAGTGCTGATTGTCGTTTAAAATCAGGGCGACCCACAGGCTAATAATACAACGAATACGGTAAATGGGCCCGAACGTTGCCGTCCAACGGATGTATCACTGACACACTTGCAGCTTCAGATTAATGTGGAGAAGAGTGTACATTATGATACCGATATTGGTTCAGCTGACCTCGATTCCGTTGAGCCCGCGTACTTGCCACGGCGGGTTAGCTCAAGCACCGATTCTCCGTTTACGGACCTAGTCACTCCTTACAAATCTTAAAATCTCATCTTTCACCTCAGTGTTATTTCGTTCCTTCGGTTGGTGCTTTTTGTGCTCGATGTGAATGTCATATATATTATGATAATCACGGTACATGGTTAGATCAGGTTCATTTAAACGGTCTCTGGAGTCGGATGTACTTGTGTGTATGAGGATGTATTACTGAGTGATTTTGCTGTCTATTATACCGTATCTCGAGATCATAGTATTTAATTATTGCTTTTTGGATTTTATGTATATCCAAACTTTTGGATGCCGCCGTCACGCCCAGTACCAACTCTGCCTCCCGACTTCACAGTCACTGCGACGTCCCAGCTTACATCTCTCTGGTCAAACTATGGGCACACCTACCGCCTCCACTTGAGCTCTCAGCCAAATTCTCTAATCCTCAAGTCTATCCATCCGCCCGTGCTTGACCACCCAGACGAATCTCACCTTCGCAAGTTGCTCTCTTACGACATCGAACGATGGTTTTACCACAGCCTCGCAAAGCATGTTCCTCCGACGGTCAAATTGGCTAGACCTTATCCTGTTCTCACAGACAACGAGCATAACTTGCTGTTAGAGGATCTGTCAGTGGAATTTCCATTTCCTGCAAGAGGCAGTTTAGGAAGGGAAGGGACTATATGCGTATTAAAGTGGCTGGCTGGTTTCCACGGCACCTTTTTCCAGATCTATCCGGCGAGAGGCTCGAACGGAGCGGTCCCACCGTTGATTCCGCCGCCTAACAAATGGAAACAAGGTTCGGAGACAGCAGGAATTTGGCAGCGGGGAACGTATTGGTATCTGGAAACCCGCAGAAAGGAGCTAGCTGAAATCAACGAAGAAGAGTACGGTTGGCTTCTGCCTTGGGTCGAAAAGGTAAGTTCTCCTTACTGGAAAACTCTGTTCGATATTTGATAGATTGATACTCTAGGTCAATGATGCAGTGGACCGTGAAATTCACCGCTACGGTACACTAGTTCATGGAGATGTGAAAGGGGAGAACATCGTTTTCAATCAAGACCTCTACTCGCGTCGAAAAGGAAAACCTGCTGCAAAGGCAGAAACTAGTACCGAGCTTAAATGCGCTCTATACGATCTTCAATACGTCGGCCTGGGTCTCCCCGCGCTAGACTTGGTATACTTCCTAGGGACATCAGTCGAATCTTCCTTGCTCTCGTCGCATACCGACGAGAAGGCACTTCTAGAAACCTATCATGCGGTTTTCCTAGAGTCTCTCTCTTCCTCAACGTCCAAGGATGGAAACGACCCGATGTACGACTTTGAAACGTTTTGGAAACACTGGGAATTTGCCATCGTAGACTGGTATCGCTTTATGGCCGGATGGGGTTTTTGGGGAAACGATAGATGGACCGAACGGCGCGCTCGCGAGATTGTGATGAAATGGAAAGCAGCCAAAGTAGAGCAGCTGTAGTACTTCGTGGTGTAGTTCATTTCAGTATTCCATCTGATTCTGTAGCACCTCGGTTCGGGTTCTCATCTCAAGTCAGGCCGCTGCTTACCTCAATACAAACTGTCTACACTCTGAGGAAAGTCCTGGCATGACTGAAGGTATTTCGGGTCCTATATAGTGTCATTTCGGTGAGATTAATCAATTCGGCTTGGAAGCATAAGATGCGAGGAGCAATTCCGTTGAATGTTGTCTTCAATATATTTCGTTGTTCATCCAAGACCTATGCTTGTGCTAGTAATTGAAGCCCTGTTGTAGATAAAATGAAAATTGAATGATGGTAGGGCGGTGTGAACGAAAAGAACGAAAGCACGAATGAGCAGAAAGAAAAGGGAATATGTAAAATGCTCGGTATTACTTGAGAACGGGTAGTAGATGCTTGAATACGATAGCTTTGAATAAAAACTTCCCAGTGTATCCGAAACTGTGGTGGCGCAGTGAGTATTGAGTGTTGAGAAAACGATGAATGGGACCGTCCCGAGAGAGTCTATCCTGTTAAATAAATATTGCAAGACCAAGAAACGATGACCGTCATCGAGATTTCGTCTTGCTTCCGCGTACGCTGCCGAAGCCCAGCTTCACTCCAAGACCCGACTTCTTCTCCTTCTCCTTCTCCTTCTCATTTGCTTTCACAGCAGCTTGCATCCGCAGCCGCACATCCTCGCTTATCTCTTCTTCCCACACCCGTCCCTGCTCCTCCCCTTCCACGCTTCCCCGAACATGCTCAGTCACCTTCACATCCTGCATCCTCTCCTCCTCCCCTTCCTTGTCGTCTTCCTGCTCCTCAAACAGATGTCGGGGTTCCTTCACCAGCACGCGCACAGTCAAACTCTCCTCGCTCTCTAGCACAGTCGGCTCCGACGCACTGCGCCGTAGAGCTGGCCGCTCCTCCTTCCCCTGTGAATGCTTCGAGCGTTCCTTCAGTTGACTATGCGACACCCGTCGCCAAAGTGTCCGCGCCCCGCCCTTGATCATTTGTCCCAACGCCAACAACGCGTCCTCCTCTGGCATGGCCTCCTCTTCTGGCGTCGCAAAACCTGCTGTAGCAGACTTCCACAAGGGCACGTTATTGCCATACGCCGTCATTGGCTTCTTCGTGTGTGCATGCGCCCGGATCTGCGCGTTTAGCTCCTCCAGCTCACGCATCTGTTCCAGCGAGAGGTTCGCTGGCGAGCCCTGGACGTGCGGGGTGTCGGACATGCTAGGTGGGGATTCGAGTTGACCCATTTGCATACGCCGAGCACGCAGCATCCGCGATCGGGCTGCGATGCCCAGCTGCACGGTCGACGTCCGACGGCGGGGATCGAGTTGAGGAAGTGGTGCAAAGGTCACAGACACAGGAGAACTGTTTGGAGCCGTAAGACAGCGAAGGATACCTGTGGGCCGCTGACCGCATGACTGTGAATGCGAGTCAGTCAGAGAGGTCCGTGCAGATGAGGGAGCCGTGCTGGAAGATGCTACGGTGGAGTCCGATGGTTCTGAGCAATGTGGGGACGCAGACGGCAAGAATTCGGCTGATACAGGAGAGGACTTCTGTTCCTCTGGTGGTGGTATCGTTTCTAGCTGTAGTATGGACACTGTCTGATCGGCAGGCGGTATTTGCTCCCTCTCTGTCGACACTGAACTGGAGTCTGACCGCGAAGTGGACTCCTCGGGTGAAGACAAGCTCGTGTGATCCTCTCCGTTTTGTAGTATCGGTAATGGCGTCGACGGTGCGGTATCGTGAGATGGCGTATCGCCCTTGTCTTCCTGTGGTGGTGTCGTCGATGCACTTTCCACAGGCTCAATTTCGTGGTTACTCTCAGGTTCTGGGGGCATCGGTGTCGGCGAAGATAATGTCATATGTTGTCCTTCGGACATGTTTCGCAATGGTCCGCGATGTGAATGTTGTGAGACGACGTGGTGGCTCGACTGATTGAAAAAATCAGTTGAGAATCAATTGAGACGGAATATTGAAAACGAGCGACGAGAGATTGAGGGAGTAATGAGCCAAGAGAGGTGGTTAAATATGAAAAGCAGTGTGTTAGCTTTCGTCGACGTCGTGAAGAGACGGGACGGTCTGCATCAGCAAAACGTCGGTCAAAGTCGAAGCAAGCTACAGCCTTTCCAGCTCTACCACTTTGGTGGGCCGAAGTCGAACCGGCCGGCCGGTCAGAGAAACGGATTTCGGCCTATCCAGATATTTAACGGGTCTAGACCGCACTTTTTGTGCAGAAGTTAATGTAGACGCCGTGTAATTAACCCTTAAAATGCTACATTTGAGCCAATGCCGCGCTCGGCACTCGGCCTCGGCCCTCTGGCGATTAACCTTTTAAGCCTTGTCATGGACACCGGTGAACCACATGGCAAAAGGTACCGCAGCCACTACTCGCAGAGTCCTACCTAGAGAGCTCAATTACCCATAACACTATAGCTCGCCCACTCTCGCCCATCGCTTCAGCATGGTTGTCGAAGATTACTCGCCCATTTGGGAACAATATTCATTCTGTGAACTTTGATCAAGGATATATGCACCTGGTTTCAGCCTGCCTAAGCACACGGGCCCCGAGCAGGAGTACAGCACGCCGGTGGTGATGTCTGTACGTATCACTTGTATGGACAAATTCATGGGGTTTATGATTTTTCTCTGCCCCGGGCCAACAAGTCACTTGTATCTGCGGGAAAGAAGATTGGCCTGGAATGCCCTGACATGTCTGGACGAGCCCCAAACTACCTGCCTTCTCCCTGATATGAACTTTGAAGTAGGTCAATGTTGACCATTCACAGGGTTTTGGAGCCTCAATATGCAAATTACACCCATCAGCCCGTTTCTACAAGCTTGCGGCACCGGCTTGAATTTTCCACAGGAAGGGTATGTGGTTTAGTGAAATTAGTATCCCGAAGGTTGTTCCTATTACTCACTCCGCACACACCACCAACAGGCTTAACCTCCGTTACAAAAACTCGGCAATGTTACGACTTGAAACAGCGACCACGGAGGTACATGAGCGCGTAATGTCACGCGTGAGCACTCTTCGGTCACACACTGGCAACGTTTCTCTTGGCTTGTGTAATAGTGGAGAAACTTCTCCACTTGAACGATGTCCTTGGTGGGGGGGCTTGACGGAGGTGAATAAAGCCTGTGGTCTGCCAGAAAGAGGTCCTGTTATTTTCAAACACCTACCCTTGCTGTTAAGCAAGAGACTGGATATGTCACCACTAGGATGGTCGCACGCTCTCGGAGCCATCTACCTTTCTGCTCTTGTTCAAGCAAGCCCTGCGCCGCAAGCGTTGTCAAGCCTTTCTTCTGCCTTCTCCAGCGTAACAGGTGCAGCTGCATCAGCCCTGCCAAGTACGCAATTTCCTTAGTCAATGTGTGTTCCTTCTGATCGTTATTGATGTAGCGGTCCTTGGCAGTTGGCCAAGTCTCTCAGACATCGAGCAGGAGTTGAACTTGGACCCCAGCAGCAGCGAGTTGTCCAATATCTCAACCTCCGCACTTCTCATTCCGTCCTATGCTAATCTGACTCAAGACGGGTTTGTGCTCCCAAGTTATATCACTGCAGCGTTGTTCTGATCGATAATTTATAGATGGAATGTTCGCTTCTATGGTCTAGCTTACAAACTACCACAGAACGTCTCAACTTCGGATCTTGACTCTATCATCAATGGCTTCAAGGCTCAGAATCTCAACTCAACTGAGACTGCTCTGCTTCAAAATCGCACTCAAGACCTCGCATCGATTTCTGTGCCCCATGCAAATCTTACAGTGATGGTTGCATCCAATGGCACCAACATCACCACGGCCCCAATTACGTTGAATAAAGCAGACAATGTCGGCGAAATAGATCAATTCGTGGTTGTGCCTGGGCTAGGAGGTGATAAAGGTAGCGTCCAGGTTGTTGAAACCGGTATTCTCAACGTTACTGGTGAGTGTTTTTTCCCGTCCTTTCGAATGAGAGTAGCATCAATTTTTCTTTCCTTATAGGCCCTGGTAACGGCACTGCCATCCTCGTCCCAAGCTCGGGTATCTCCGTCGTCTCCGACATCGACGACGTACTTCGAATCACCAAAGTTTATGTCCCCAACCAAGGACTCTTCAACTCTTTCGTCGAGCCATACGTTAACATACCTGGTATCTCCGAACTCTTCGCGCACTGGCTCCAATCACTTCCCAATGTGTCTTTCCACTACGACACCACCACTCCTGTTGAACTCGCCAGGACCTACGTTGACTACTTGTTCAACAATTTCCCCCTAGGCAGCCTGGACATGAGGCCGATTAACATTAGTGAACCAAGCCAGATTCTGGACGCGAGACAGAATAGTCTTTTGAAGCTGTTCCAGACGTTCCCTCGGCGCAAGTTTGGTGTGTGCCTATCTCCCTGTTTTATATCTACTGCTTTCACGGTCTAAACCATCTTCTGAATCATAGTACTTGTTGGTGATACATCCTCGTCAACTCTTTTATCCGTGTACCCACAAATCGCCCAACAATTCCCAAATAACATCGCTTGCATATTCATCTGCAGCACTTCTGCTACCAATTCTGATGACAAGGTACCTTACAACACCAAGGATTTCAAGAACATCAAGAACGGTACTTACTTTTTCTACAACACCGCGGAGGGTCAGTGTCCTTTGATTATCCTTTCTGACGTGATGACAACTTATGCAAATCCATCACCGCAAGTAGATTTATTCAACCTTGATATCGTCAACGGGCAATGTCAGAACCAATCCATCCCAAATGACGTCCAGTTTGGCAAACAAGGCGGCGTCCTAGGAACTTTGGGCAATAGCAGGTCGCTTTGGGTTTCCCGCCCAGATATGGTGGACCACGACAGTCTTTGTTGCCACTGCCCTTGGTTTTGGATCTTTGTGAACTCTGAGCTGGCTTGCGTCATTGGACTTCTATTGTCTTATTGCTTTCCGTATTCACAAACTTTGCGTCTTCACAGTTTGTATTTATGATTGTTGTGTTGTAGTCATGACAAGTACAGCTTTAGATCATGTCAGACCGGAACATAAAAGAACGGTGAACCTCAAAACAAGCTGTGGGTTTGCCTTGGACAAGGGATAATATGGGCTATCAGCGCTGTATCACTGTATACATGCAGGACATTGTCAATCAAGTTTTTAACGGTTGATCTCTGGATACAGCTTGTTAATCTGTGTTCATGTGTAAACAGGGGTTGAGACTCGAGAGATACGGTGTCTACTACTCAAGGCTCCAACCCTTTATATTATTTACTCTTTATAAAGAGTTACAACCCTTTACGTTTACTTTTATTTATGAAGGCTGTGTAATTTGGTGTAAACAGTTTATAAAGAGTAAATAAAGAGTTTCAACAGGAATTTATAAGGCATGCCCTGTACATCTGGATATGCATAAATCTCTACATACATAACTTTGTATCGACTCACTACCACGATTGTGCGTGTAATTTACTAGCAATTGTACTCACTTCTGAGACGGATTGTGGCGGCTCCGACAACGGGCGCTTCTCAACACAATTGAGCTTGAGCCACCCACAGAGCTGCACATAACTTGAGAAATGCTTTGGGAATCCAGTCATGAAATTTGAAAACGGCATTATAAACATAAAGAGAGTCTGTATTCTCTTCACCTTCCAGATCAAAGCTAATATATATTAGTTGTAAACTTACCCTTTACTTTTTATAAACTGTTTATAAACTGTTTACAACCCTTTCTCTTTATTTACGCCATCAGTGTAAAGGTAAAGTAAAGGGTTGGAGCCTTGCTACTATCCTTAATTTGCCTTCGACCTAGAGGAAAAACATATTCACAGATTCGTGAAAAAATGGACACTGAGAGGATTGAACTCTCGACCTCACGCAACCCCATTTACGAGTTAGATGCGAAGCGTGCGCGCTACCACTGTGCCAAGTGCCCAATGTTTACGGCCTTCCTCACTCACTGCCTTATTAAGTGCTGTTGGGCCTTGTCCTCCGCGTCTTGCAACTGTGCCGAGAGCATGCGTATACGGTTTCAAATATAACATGACCCACTTTCTTGTACAGCAATGCCTCGGACAGTACATCCCCCACGACGCTGAAGTGCTTCACCGCACTGTCCGAATCTCTCCCCCTTTGCATTATCCGACAAAATGCTCACCGGCAGTTTCTCCCGGACGCGCTTGCTGCGACCGACATCCTCTTACCTAGGTCGCCGCTTGTCTTGCTCAAGATTCTCGGTGTCGGCCGTCACATACAAAGACACGGACACGCTAGCCGGCACCGTCGCGTTCCATAATATATATGTTTTACTTCACTCTCGAAAACCCCCTTCAGAACACCCGTCCAAAGTCCCCTCGAAGCTCCAGCGTGCCCTCCAGCTACAAGCCATTCAATGGCGCGGGCTGGTCAACTTTTCCTATCTCCCAGAACGAGCTGTACATCCAGCGCAATCGGCAGCGGATGGGCCGGAATGGGAGGATGAGCACGGCGAGGCGTACGGTGTAACTGCGTTTTCGAGGTATCGTGGTCGATTGGACCTTCCGATGCGTGTTTCGACGGAAAATTTGGACGAGGTTGCGGCTGCACTCCAAGCTCACGCTTCACAGACCGGACCCAATGGCCTCAGTTCACACTTGACTGGTGCAGAACGTGAAGTTCATCTCTATGTATGTACCCATGGGCAACGAGACTGTCGGTGCGGAGAGACTGGCGGTGCAGTTTACGAGGCGTTACGGAAGGAGGTAGCAAAGAGGAATTTGTCGGAGACGGTCAAGGTTGGGAGTGTAGGGCACGTAGGCGGTCATAAGTGCGCGATCTACTTTATTCTCCAGAGACCCTCGATTGTTGACATACTCAATAGGTACGCTGCAAATATTCTAGTCTTTCCTCACGGGGAGTGGTACGTGACGCTACAGCTCTTGATGTGAGGCAAACCGGGCTAATCGTTGTACAGGCTTGGAAATATCAAGGAGGACAACGTCCCAGAGGTCTTGGACGCGATCTTATCCGGGCAGGGCGAACGGTTTTCGCCAGAGTTTAGCCTTCCTCTGTTGCCGCACCTCTGGCGGGGTCGTATGGGGCTCGATAAAGAAGAGCAGATAACGTTACGCTCTCGTGACACTGCCCCTATTTCTGATATTGAGCCTCATCCGTCCCGTAGCTCGATTTCCCTAGATTAGATGTAGACTATACGCTTCTAGGACGGCTGCTCGCTCTAGCAGACTCAGCATACACATTCTGTACACACAAGAGTACATGGACGTACATGTGGGCGAACACATAGTCTCCGTAGCTGACTATTAAAAATTGGATGATGAGTCAATCTAATACTTATAATAGCGAACACGAGAATTCAGTGATACACCGCTGCACCCCGCTGCCGCACCAGGGCACAATTTTACTCAAATCTTCGTCTTTATGAGGTGTTGAGTACTTTGAAAGTGGCCGTGCAAAGGGGTCCGATAATCTTTTGTCGTATACAGGAGGGCAATTTCTCATCAAGGAACTGAAAGTTTTCGGTCCGTTTAGGGTTTGGCCGCAACAAGTGGGTATGCTATCTTTGCAGCATGCCTAGTCAAGCTTGATGCTATACCTTCATTCGTCGCTGACGTCCTGTCCCGCTGTCCCGACATGAACTCGGAGACGGGGATTTTAAACCGTCGGGGACACAGTTCAATGCGATAGGCAAGGATAATATCGGAGGATTTGTATGGGATGCCTTGTAAAGGTGATCTTCGTTTAATTTTTTTGCAGAAAAGAGTCAGCTGAACGAACTGACTGCTGATATAAATATTAGTCTAGACCGGGGCGAATGGCTGTGAACGAGAGGAGTTGTTTTTGATCAGTCTGAGCCGCATCGGAGAATATCCGCCGGCATAAACGCGCCGGGGAAAGTCGACCGACCCCCGCCAGCAAAATATATAAAAGCGACCTGCACCGTCTTCACAATGTCGTGGACTCATTTACCCTCGCAGTCTCATCACATTCATCCCTATTCCTCACGACCAACATGATGTTCATGACCGCCATCGCTGCTCTCCTCGGTGTCGCTTCTCAGGTAGCAAATGCTGCCCCCGTTCACGAGACTCGAGACGTCTGGGACCCTAGGATACTTTACCCTCACGCTGGTACCGTCTGGTACTCTGGCCAGAGGCACAACGTTACCTGGTGAGTAGTGAATCAACTCTTCAAACCCCGTTTTCTGATTCAAGAGGTTGCTCAGGGAGACCTCTGACGCACCGAAGCAGATCACCGGTGCTAACGGCGGATTTATTCTGCTGAGATCCGGTGAATATGAAACCCCAGGTACGTTTTCAAGCAGTGGACAGGAATCTATCGAGTTGACTGAATCGGTTGTGTAGTCGTCTTGGCTCATGATATCACTCTCCTCGATGGTCGTGTTGAAGTCACCGTTCCCGATGTCATTACCGGCAACTTCAGTCTCGTTCGTAAGTTTGCCAGTTTGTTTATTATCCCGTCGACTGTCGCCAACTCCTCGTTCTTTTCAGTATTCGGCGACTCTGGAAACTGGGGTGACGATTTCCTCATCAACGGAGTCATCACATTCTAATCGACTCGTCCAACTGGTCATCAACATGACCAAGCTACGACGTTAATGAACGAATATCATGTATATGATAATGATCTACTCACGGCTACGTTCGTGTGGACTCTGATAACGCCAATAACCCCTAACCATTCATCGGACTTGACTTGGATAACTGACATCGGGACATTTTGGACTGTAGTTTAGTGCACTTTCGTATTTCTTAGCCATACAAACCCAATCGCATTTGCTGTTTAATTGCTACTCATCGTACATTCCTTTAAGGTCATGTTAAAGCTCAGAATCATTCCATGAATTGTCTACGAGTACGTGATACAATTGATCTAACGCTTCTTGTACAGAGTCACAAGTGTGCATCGTAAGTCCGTTTTTCTCAGAAAGCAGGATATTATTGCTCACCGTTTTGGCTCATATTCCCAGATATGACTACATGATACCCTCGATGAAGACCAAAGCCTGAATTTACGAAGCACGTCAACGATTTGCAGCACATAAACGTCGACATTACGCGCACTTACAGTTCCACGCAACTAGTAAGTGTTCTCGAGACCCCGCTTGAAGTTCTTCTCTAATTGAACACCGCGTTTGAAGTCCTTCTCTAGGAGTGCGTCGCGCTTGAAGTCTTTCTCGAGCAGGGCATCGCGTTTGAAGTCCTTCTCGAGCAATGCATCGCGTTTAAAGTCTTTCTCAAGCAACGCATCCCGCTTGAAGTCCTTTTCGAGGAGCGCCTCGCGTTTGAAGTCCTTCTCAAGGAGCGCCTCGCGCCTGAAATTCTTCTCGAGTTGAACACCGCGCTTGAAGTCTTTCTCGAGGAGGGCATCGCGTTTGAAGTCCTTCTCGAGTAGTGCATCACGCTTAAAGTCTTTCTCGAGGAGCGCCTCGCGCCTGAAGCTGCCTTCCAGCTGCTCCTCGCGACCGGCAAGCTCTAGTGATACATTTCAATCAATGACAGGGTCCGTAAGTAGACCAATTGATATCGACTGACCTGTACGCTTAAAGTTCTTCTCAAGCTGAACCTCTGGCGTGGGCAGCGCGAGGACAGTGACGGCAAGAGCGAGGGCGATGATGAGCTTGGAGAAGAACATATTGGAATGAGAGAGGTTGGAGGAAGTAGTAAGTCAACGTCTGTGGCTTGTCTAGACAGTCTCGCATGCCAGCTAATTTATACCCCACAGGTGTTGCCCGAACGGTCGCATAATCTCAAGAGCATCAGAACGGTTGTCTCGTGATAGCTGGCCATTTGACATTATCCACCCTAATATCACTGGTAATACTGAACTATTCGCACGCCCTAGCTTACCCGTCTCGACAACTGAGCGATCAAAAGTAAATATGCCAGTGAAATCTGTGCTTATACATCAGTGATGCCTTGTGGCCGAGGGAGACTGAAAGTCTGACATACTTCTCAGCCCTCTTCTTTTCCTACTTCCGCAATCACCACTTCTATCAGACCGGCGAAGCGTATGGGCGCGGTGCCAGGTGAACTGCTTCATCTGACCCTCGTGGGGTTTTGTGCGTGAACTGACTGAGGGAGGTTTTCAGGGTGCAAAACAGTACTCAGTACTCGGAGTCTTTCACACTCTCTTCCTTTCACCCTTGCTCGCTCTCCAGGGCTCCATGGCATCCAAGTCTCCCTCGCTCTATGCGACTTTGATAATTCTATGCACGGCCCTGAACATGTTCCTCTTTGCACGCCGCTTGCAAGGATTAAGACGTCAGCCAATTCCTTACAGTGCGTAGCATATAGTTCCTTCTGGTTACTCTTCGCTCATATGCTATGGCTTCTAGCATACGTCGGCGATGACTTCCCCGAATTTCTCCCCCATGAACCCCTACGGGGCGACCTTTCCATGACATTCTTTGCAGACCCCGCCTCCTCCTTCCCCATCTCCGGGCCCGGTACAGCCGAGCTTTGGGAATCCATCTACCCTCCCGGATATGGCTTCGTACGGCTCGGCGACGAATCTCGCCTGCTCTGCGTCGCGATGTTCCACCAGCTTCACTGTATTGAGAAGATGCGCATCTTTCTGGATGATCCTACGAACAAGCACGTCGCGTTCGGTCATCAGCAACATTGTATGAACTACCTTCGTCAGTTGTTCCTCTGCAAGGCTGATTTGACATTGGAGCCCATCATCGACCTTGACTATCCCGCTCAGGCACTAGATTTGAGTGTCGACCTTGTCATGAAGAGTGGGTCAAGGGTTGTCCATTCGTGTGGTGACTGGGAGACGGTCTACGATACTGTGGGGGATAACTATAAGAAGTGGAAAGCGTCTTGGAATATCAGCTCACCTTTTACATCTGAATCGGAATAGTGCCCGAATTCGAATATTAGCTGTAGATCACGTTCTGTTGTTATTGTAAGAGACATTTGGGTTCCTTGCTTCTCTTTACACCTCACGGGTGGCAGGATAAAAAAACTGGCATATCAGGATGTTACAGAGTTGTTTCTACGACTGTGGAAATGGCTTTCTGCCCTCCCCCAAATCGCCTCCCAGTCTAAACAGTTGGTGCGAGTAGTATAAGGAAGTACCGCCCTCCCTCCATACTCACTCCGCACCATCTCCAAATGCGCATCCGAATGACATTGAATAGATTGCCGAAGGTAATTCAAGCAAAAGCGCGCCCTCTCGGAGACAGGTTTCCCAGCCTGTCTTGCCATCATCTCTTCCCGAACGGCGGCAAGACATTCGAGCTGGTGAAACATGGCAAGTCGATAGGGGGTCTCCTCTCCTTCCCGGTCTTCGTAGACGACCCCTCTACCGTGAGGTAAGATGGTTGACCACTCCTCTTCGCCGGCAACGGTATTGAGCTTGTAATGTACGCTCTCTTCGGGGGTCATGGTTGCTTGTCGAATGGGCCCTACATCCCAGGTTGCGGCAGAATCTGAACACATACAGGACTTCAGTATTGGAGGGGTAGTAATACCAATAGATGTAAACATACCGCGAGGATGCGGCCTGTCAACAACCAAGTTATTCACTGTATACCAATTCGGCAAAGAGAGTGCGACCGTGTCGGTATTGAGTAGAACGTTGAGCGCAGTGATGAGAAGAATGGTAATGGTGACGATAGAACGGCCATTTCGACGTTCGGAGTGAATAATTGAGTCAATGGACATAGTGGGTTGTAGCAGCAGGACAAAAGTCGACGATACAACCATGGGGGGGAAGGATCACTTTCGCATTAAGCAACCAGAGGCCTCTCCACCGAATCGGAGAGAGCTGGATATTCCAATAGTCACCGGGAGCGGTAACGTAAAAGAACCTTGATGATAGCACCGCGGAGATTATGGCCATATGTGGGTACAAAAATTCTTCTAAGAATTCATGCTTGATCAACATTCGACTTGAAGGCAAATTCTGAACGACCGATAGGCATAGCGTTTCCTGATGCACATCACATGTGTCCTGATTACAAAGTATTTTTGACTGACGGCGTGGATGCATTGCATAAGCTTCGTGGTAACAATGCGGCAACTGAAGGGGTTATCAACATGAATCTTGATGCTAGCATAGAGGACATACCGGTAAGTTGATGAAGTACCGCCGAGCTTCTTCGTACTCCGGCGGCAGGGGTATGAACCTCTTTCCTTCCTCTTTAGTTTGAGAGTTGCTTCTCACTGCGGAGCTGACAAGAGCAGCCAGCATTCGGCACACATATACTCGGGAGTTCTCGTGACCGCAGAGAGCTTGATACTGCTCGGCGGATATCTTGAAAACTGCAACTCGGCTACAGAATAATCAGAAACCCGATATTGGCAACAATAACACACGTACGAAGTGGTCTTGTGTATCGGAGTAATTAGGCAGATGTATGCGCGGGCCCAAATTCTAGACAATGACCTTGCGGCGTTCCTCCGGCCAGTAAGATAACAGAATACTGCTTAAACGTCCCACGATTGTATGGAGTATTGTGGGCGAATACGCGAGTTACGCAATTAAGCATGGAGCCTGACAAATGATAAGGCGCAGGCCATACGAGGAGAACTCATCGTGCTTATCCTCGCAACGTACCACTATGACGCTTTGATACCATCGTTCATGTAAACGAAACCTAGATTGTAAATTTGCTAAGGAACACACCCGGAAGGTCTTGAAGATCTTTCATAAGTAAGCGATTGGGGTTGGATCAGAGATAGCCGAGGCAATCACACCGAAGGGAACTGGACAACGAGCAACGCTAAATGCAATAGTCAAATTGTCAGCTGAGCCGAGTTGACAAGCAAAATGTTCCTCACCCATTCTTGGCTGAGTCTCAGGTTGCTCCTGGTAAAAATCGATAGAGCACTCTTGGACGCCGTCCTCACTGCATACGAACTCGAAGGTCCTCAGCATACCACCAACGCCGCAATCAAACTCCTCTGATTGCGTTTGCCGCCCTTCCTCCACCGTGACACTGGAAAGACGGAATTTTCTCGCTGGAGACGTCCGCCGAGAGAGCCTAGAAAGATCTATTTCTCCTTCAGACGAATCTAGCTCCCAGACGTCCAGACGAGTAGGGCTACCCATGAGGGTCAGCGTGCGATTTTGAGATAGTAATTCCGACCGATGAGGTATCACGGATGCAAAAGAGCATTTTCCCATGTTGTAGTCTTGCACTCGAATTTGTGCAATCATGGAAACCTATATTGCTGGCGTGAGCGACTGCGGAAAGGAGGATGGGAAGATCTATTTACGTCTTTATTGATGATGATGTGAGGTTCGCCAGGGGATACGAGACCGTTGAACGTTATCCTTGAACGACCATTGCTTGGGTAAACCAGATCAGGATATCGCTTGCTAACTGGAGCAAATACGTGGGGGAAGACGTCCAACTTCTCGGGGAGCGCCATACGAGAGATGGTTGTGTTCAATCTTTCCAGGCCAATGTACATGTTGGGGCGATACAAATTGTTCGTTTTGAAAAGCCTCGTAGTCCTATCGTCGGTGCGACTTGTCACAGTGTCGAGGGGAATGTGCAGTGCGATGCTGAGAAGGAGGAGAACCAGAGAGGATCCTAAGCACATCCAGGCCCAGATAGACGTTGACGGGCTAGGTTGGTCACCTTGAATTCCCCCTTTATCTGAAACGAGAACGTCCCAAGAATCATGGATGGTGAGTTATGTATGAACGTGCTGACTTGAAATTCCACTTACAAGGCCCAAACTCTGCCTCTCCGTCCCCTATATCGTCCGTACTGTCCAAACGGTCTAGTAGGATATAGCCTTCTGTTTGATTAACCATATCTAAACCAACGCAGAGCAGCCAAACTCGGGAAGACTGTGAGGGTTCGAACTCAAGAGCGTTTAGACGCCTAAACCACAGACGACGTTAAACGCTTGGCATCCACTTTTCCCGACTATCCTTGTCTTTTATCAGTATGACACTGTATAAGACGATTCATATTCTATCAATTTCCATGGTAAGTGCAACATATGTTTCAAGGTCAGGCGTGAAATTATTGCAATCCTAGCCCCGAGGTCGGAGACTTTTAATCTGGCACGGTTTGAGGGGTAAGACCTCCACTGCCACGCCCCAAACTGATTCTTGTATCCAGTGAGCAACGACTTTGCGAAGCGGTCATACGCCGCGAGACTGGCGGATTGCGAGGGATATCGCTTCCGGACCAAGATATTACTGGGGATATTACTCCGAGTCACAAAGGTGGAGCTCCTCTAGGACTCAAATCAACTTAAACAACTTGGGGGCCCCTCGATGCGCGATGGCGTGGTCCTAATGAACATTTCAAGGTGCAGTAGTATAAAATTAAATCCATCAGCAGAACAGCCTTCTCAAGCCGTTGAATGGCATTCTTAGACATCGTACTAGTACATCCTCTCCTCTTCTTGCGGTCGCCTGCCCTCAAGTCAATCAGTGTCAACCTGAGAGACTCAAACGTCCTCATTGGCCCCACCCGCAGTCTCATCAGCGCTGGTGGCTTGTGAATAAGGCTTTTCGGGAACCTACAAGAGAGTGTGCCAATAAGTCATTTGGGCTTTGCGGACATATACTCGTGTGTATTCCATTGTTATATAGGCGAGCAGCAGCTAAGAACTTGAATAAGCACGGAGTCATTCCCACCTGTACTACTAGCAAGAGATGTACTAGGAGACTCGAAGCATTTTCAATGCCATTATGCAACTATTGCACATCGACTACACTGAAGACCAGGCCGTGAATTGTGAATTGATTGGCACCCACATAATGTCAGAACTTTAAGGTTTCTCAGTAGACCGAGCCCTTTCTCGCTAACCATCGGTACAAGGCATCTCCTTGAACAATCCAACCATCCATCCCCAGCTCGATCAATCGGCCAGCGTACTCGCTCGTTAATATCTCTTCATTGACAACGAAATCCATATCGTTCTTGGTCAAGAACCTCCCGCGCCCGTTCTCTCCGCCAAAGGTAATCTCGTACCAGAGAGCCTCCAGGTCACAAAGGTACTCTGCCTGCCTCGCGCTTTGTGTCCCAAGCCCGACACCCTGGGCGATCGCGTAGAAAGTCCCACGGTTCGCATGGATGGTTCTGGGTTTAAAAGTACGAAGATCCTTTGAGAGAACATCCAGCAGGAAGAGCAGCTGTGCGGTTTGTATGCGTTCGGGATGGCTAAGTTTCATGACAAGATTGCCTCCCACTTTGATGCTTCTTAGAGCGATGATGAGTTGGGATATTAGAAGCCTATGACGATCCCACTCGTTGGGACTCTCGGAAGAGGCAGGTATGTCCGGAGATAATGTCCATCAAGAATTACAAGGTCGCGGCCTCCAATCTCGGATGGGAGAGGTCTCATTTCAGCAGTCCCTATCTCCGCCTGAGCAGGATCGAGGTTGTACTGGATGATATCTGCGAGTATGGGTTCGTACCTCCGCATGAGATATTCCTCTAGGAGGAAATGGTGACCGCCTTGGACAGGTGATAACGATATGCCAATGCCAGTGGCGTCGTTGTTGTTGTTGAGAACGTACAAGCTGAAACCTCCTGGAGAGCATCTAATGAATATCACAGTAAGAGAGCTGCTGCAAATGGAGTATACAATGGAATAGTACCGACCCGAGATCCAAAAACTTCAATGAGCCGGAGCAGGGTACAAAATGGGGAGCATGGTCCAACTCCGAGAATACTCTGTTCATCTTTCTATACCACATAGCGTTCATGCCATCGTCCGCGGTATCTGCCTTATTCCTCTGACGTCTGAAGTGGTCGTTCAATGAATCACTTTCCCAGCCCTGCATTGTCGATCAGTGCGCCGCAAGGGTCGAATATCCGGAGAGAGACTCACTCTCTTGCGGAGATCTACCAATCTCTCCAACTCAGGGACCCCGATTTGAAGTAGATGTGATAAAAGATTGTCATTCGGAAGGCATTCGGGGCTGATTGGGGATCTAAAGCCAACCGAAGACATGGTGCAGGACTAGGGAATGCTTGTAAGACAGATAGCTTGTCAGCTATTGCATACTTATATGAGCGACACAAACCTTCTGAAGGTCGATATCATGGAAGTATTTCCAAAAGGATGAACGTAAGGAGCCCGCAGTACCGACATACTTGGTCAGCTGAGGGACACACGGTAAAGATAAGTCTCCTAGTTCCATTCGTGAAGACATTGCAATCGCCAAAGGCTTTCGAGAGCTATCACGGCTACTTTTCCGGTAGAGATGCCTACGACGAACGACACGAGACCATTCCGCAGTAGCACGAAGTCGGGTTGGGTAGTTGAATGGATCAATAAACCACTATGGAAGGAATCATGATTAAAATCACGCTTCGGGGTAGGCTACGGACCTACCAGATACAATATTCTTTTCCAACTAATTTTCTTGTCCTTTATTCGGCTTGGTCAAAACTCAGAGCTCAAGTTGACCGGGATAGGAGCATAGCCAAGCTTTTACTGGTAATGCTACAGCATGACTGCTCACTCGGGGGCACTGGGGGACTACACCGGATCAGAATGCAATACATGTGGTAACGATCGTGGTACTTACAGTGTTGGTGAATGCCCTTTATTCTAGCTAGATTCGGAAAAAAGACGCATTTCTTGGTCGCTCACAATATCATATGAGGTATGAGAGCAGCTGGCTGCAGTCGCAACCAGTTTCAATGCTCAACTACTGATAAGCTTTAGTATGCAAAGGGTTAGTGCGAAGAGAAATAATATTTTTGAATACCTTGACGAGTAGCCTCGGCCTCACGGACTCGGAGTTGATGTCTCTCTTAGTCTCCCTTGCAGACTAGCCAGGGTTCGAACCGCGTCTCGGTGCCTACGGCGGACTGTGGATATCCTGTCTGACGTCTCTCTCCCCGGCATACCAGAAGTGATCCATTCTACGGCATCAAATGGGGGCCACGTATGGTTTGAACTAGTAAAATAACGGTATCAATCGATAAACTCGGCCCAGCGCAGTCACGGTTCATTGTCGTGCTGCGTTAGTCATCCGATATACCTGGCAAGTTACGCCCTGCGTCGGCAATTCTGGCTCTCTCCCGAGTCAAGCGCCGCCAAGTCATGCTCATCGAGTCACTCACCGGGGAAGAGGCAAGTCGAGCGTAGTCAGGTCAAGAGGTCGGCGGGCTCAGTCAGCAGCTAGATGGCGGGGAGCCCCGGCGTTACGTGTATAATCTTGCGGTGATTCGGCTCGAAGGTCAAAACCAGCAGTGATCGGATCGTTGCAGGAGAATTCGGAGATAGCGTCTAAGTAAAGTCACTAGGGAGCTGAATAAACCAGGCTGACTGAGCAAGGGATTTTAGTGTATTGCACGCGGGCGGGATTGTATCCTGAAAGCGTGATTGAGCGAATGAGCTAGAGAAGATCCGAATACAAGCAAGCGTTTTGCAGTTGTGCTTAATGTACCCAGTGTATGATCGGGATGAGCCTTTCGTTTGATGGCGGTGTGTTGGATTAATATGAATCTAATGCCACTACATGACGCGGCGGGTCTCTGTCAAGATGGTCACCGACTCAAGTGAGGTACGGTGTTACGTATAAGCCATATACTGAACAATTCGCCATAGTCCCGACGTGATGAACAAAAATGGCGTACAACGCGTCCATAGTTTAAATCATCGTGGGCAATGAAAGTGAATTGTAACCCAAACTTGAAAATAACGTTACAACTATCAGCGTTGCATTTTCAAAAGAATATGAACGAAAGAAGAACGTGCTGGGGGACATACTTACTCTTCAAACAATTTGCACGATATCCTCTCCGAGACCGTGCTATAGAAGCGTGTCTTATCCGACTCGTCCGAAATTGAACCACAGTATCTGAGTCGGGATCGGGTGTCGCAGGAAAGCCCAAAGAACAAGAAAGGCACCTCGACGCTTGCTCCCGTATTGCCCCCTGCAGACGATGATTGCGATGTGACCTCTGTACTCCCGGCGGCACCCTGAACATATGTCTAAACCACAGATGTTGACATCACGTAGGCAGGGATTGCAGATTCGAATGGCGTACCCGGAGGGGGGTATCTGCACATTTACGATAGAGTTGTGTCAGTGTTCGCGCGACAAACAACCATTTACTTACTTGTTTAACAGAACCGAGTGGTCGATACCGTTCGCATCGCGGAGTGTGCCAGCCTAGTACTAGACACTCGGAACATCTGCATCAGCCCCCACCCCAAAAGCTGTCATGAGATCTTCAATTCCATGCAAGATATCAGAAGAATTTTGTTTTGAGACCTGGGCAAGGGGACCGTGGTAGAGTTACACGAAAAAGGTATACTAAGAGCGGAGAACCAGCCTGTACTCGGGATGGCCTAGGAGAAGGTAGGATACGGCCGGGGGCAATTAGAGTTGAACTGCACGGAGGAGGAACCGGGTATCGTATGGAGAACCAAAGTCCAAGTCAAAGAAGATAGGGTGAAGGTGACATCTGGTGGGTGACATCCGTAGCAAACACTGCTTGGCATGGCATCCTCAGGAATCCGAGGATAATCACGCCGACCGATATGCAGAAGGGCGGCCCTTGCTGAGCTTAATGTTCCCGGAGACGTCGGGGGACTGTGGGCATACCAGGATAAACACCATTTTCGATTTTTTTTCCATTGGCCCATACTGTTCAGAGGGGGTGCTGCCAAATTCTGATTTGACTCTTCTAATCGGAATTTTTAATGGGCATCCGGCACATGAGCAGACATTGGCATGAGCATGAATGGCATGATAGATTGCAAGAGATGCGAACGGCGTCACCCGGGTTCAATATTACTGTGTGGTCAGACCTGCAAGGAAATTCCAAAGGCGGGCCCGAGCGCAACTTCTTTGCAGCTTTGTGTCGGCCGTTTCTACAAAATTTCCCCGTCTTCTGGCAGAGAAATCGTTTGACCATGGAACGAACCGGACCAGAGATAGATCATTTTCAGAGGAAAAGTCGGCCGACAGATTTGAACGAGATGCCAAAGCATTTATGTGTGCAATACGATGTTTATATTGTGCTTGAATGATGTGTAATGAAACAATTATGTGTTACAATGCGTGCGAAAGCGAAATTTCTAATAAGATAACTAATCGAATAAAAGTAAGGTAATGTTTGGTATAAGCGCAAAACAACTTTTTTATATGTCCGATTTGACGTGACGTCAGAGCACTTCCGCGTCACGAAACCCGACCGTGCCCGTGAATTTTTATCACAGGTACACCTGTGCCGGCCGTGTAGGCGGCATCAAGTGATGGTGAGCCATGGATTTACTTCGTGGTATTGACAAAGCGGAGGAGGCGGAGGACGATGTCGTGCTGGATCCTGGCGGAGACGGCGTCGAAGACGTAGAAGAACCAGAATGGAAATGAGGCATCGGGAAGGAACGTAATATTTGCAGAGCAGACGAGTAGATCCGCGGATGTGATGCGTGAATATCCGTCGTGCTCGGTTTTGAATGAGTGACGTGTGCTGGTGAGAGCACCATTGGATGCGAGGAATGATATGATTCTTCGGGTGTGTGCTTCGCAAGGGCGGGTTGCACGAATGAAGGATCGACCTGCATCTCGGGTGTTTGGAGAGGAGTGGAGGAAACTGAGTCTGCATCTGAGTCGCCAGACTCTGAGCTGCTGCTCCACCGCGATGGCGGCGTCGTCTTGACGAGCGACTTGTGGTGGTGATGGTGGTGGTGAGGGGAGGCAGGTGCAGAAACGGCTGCGTGCGCCCGCGAGTGGTGGCGGACGTGATGGCTGGGGTGTGAGAGGGAGATGACCGCATCGTGGTGCGAGAGTAAATCGGATTCATGGATAGATAACTCGTAATCAAGCACATCCAAGAATTCCCGCTCGATACGGCCGACGTCTCGCTTGCCAAAGACACCGGTGCATAGCGCCCAGTGTACATTCTTTAGTGTGGAATCATTGCAATACTACATGGGGGCACAGCCTGTCAGCACTGATATCGGACACTGGACCGGATATGAGAACACACACCTTGTTCGCAGCGATAAGCGCTCCTAAGAATACACGCTCGCACGCCCATTGCTCGAGGGCAATCTGCAGGTGGGGCTTTGCGCGGTCGATGTAGACGAGGGTGACTAGCAGCACCGGAACCTTGACCTCTGCCTTGTGTAGGACGTTGGTCACAAAGTTTGTAAAGTTGGAATGGTCTGACTGGCGCGATTGGGGACGACCTCTGGATGAGGTAGAGGGACGGCCCATGGCGAAATCCACGGTCTCGGCGACACAATCGACAACATATTCTGTAGGAAAGTCAGATTAGTTCATGTTCGCTTCGGGTAATTGAGATATGGACTGACCTATGAGAGAGCGAGACAACTTGACCTCGAGCAGCTCGAGAAGAGCCGGTGAATGTAGAGAGGGGTCGATAAGACTCGCTTCATGCACCGGTGAATATGAGCCAGCTACCATGGCGAAGAAAGCGGAGGACTGGCGAGGAAGGTTCGGCTGTGGGGAGGAGGGGTAGGAAAGTGAGGATGAAAAAGCCGGCGGAGAGGGGATAATATATAGTCAAGCATTGCTGCGAGAGTGAACGGACGAGTGATCTGAGATGAGGCGATTCCGGAATCAGCGCTAGAGCAGAGTTGAGTGGCGAGATGACTGTGGTCGGAGAAGCTGCCAGGGACCCAGTCGGATCCGATCTCAAGCCCAAAACGGCAATAGATGAGAAATATGAGACAAGCGCCGTGACTCATCAGCTCGCCGACACATTCCGTAACGAACACCACCCACCCTCTCGGCCGCGGCAGCTTTCGGCTTTACTAGCACGGCATGAGCACTCGTATAACCACGCTACGCAGCTATTTACGACTCTGCCACGATATCCGCCTCTGCTAGCCTGCTGCGGCACATCCGAGGGCAACGCGCAGTCCAGTCATCGAAGCTGTCTCGCCAGTGGCTGCCTCCAGGAACGCAGCCCCAACTTGTCCAATTATCGCAGCGGGGCCCGCTATTGACCGGAGTCACAATGTGTCACAGCCACGGAAAACGACAACCTCCGGAAACGGCACACCTCCTATATTTGGTATACAAAACGTGCTCGAGACAGTCATCTCCGATCGTGAGATCTCGGGTATCTGGGTGGGCTGGGTCATTTCTTCTCATTTTGGCTGAGTAAGCTCGCCATCCCGGTGGGATCCTCAGTAGCAGACCGCACCGAGTGTTACTCAGACACCGTAAGCAAGACTCCTATCCGTATGTACATAGATTGCACCAACGCTCGATGCTTTGGTTGACAGAATCAGCGATTAATGCATACAGGCCATCAAGCGAGCATCTTCAATAGCACCTGCCATAAAATATATAGTGCAATCTTCCAACTCATGCAGAGTTATAGTACTAGATGACCCGGTGAGTGACGCCTGGCTTTGATTGACAGTATGCGAAACGACGCGGAGCAATAGATCGAGGACTCCGGTTCACAGAATTCGCCGTCGATATACATTCTACCTATGTGGGCCCGGATCCCATGTCTGGCAGCGGCTAGTATGGCTTGGAGCCACCATCTCAAATATACAACGCAACAGCTCAGCAGGTTAACCAGAAGAATGTCGTGGACACGGACAGAAGGTATTACTGAAACGAACCGGCTAGTCCAACTACGCCAGCGGTGTACACGAGTCTGTACTCGCAGTCTTTGTATCCTGGGCGCCGAGGATACGTGGAAATATTTGATTAAACGGCAACGCCTCTCATAGGTGCAGTGTAGCAGCGTCAATCTGCCCTGTTCTTGAACGCGCCTGAAGGTACGGCACGCGTCCACACATCACTGGTTCACTGCATAACACACTTACGCCTAGAACTTGGCCGACTTTAGCGGAACCTGCAGCACTCAAATTCAGAGACACCGTTCTAGCGCGTAACAGCCGAACCTGAACATATACATTACATCGTCCTTCCGCGGATCTAATTCCATAGGGATAATCCGCCAACCTATCAAATCAATCTCCAACCCCGCCCTCATTAATCGTACACAACTCGCAAACAAACGCCCGTCGCCCCTTCACTACGCGCGCTGGGCGCCCCAACTAGTCAAGCGGTGTCAAGACAAAACGCAGTAAAGCCTTGGGGGCTATCGAATAAAACACGGAACATCTTTCTCCGCTGCCGGGCCATCTGTCTCAGGTCGCTGCTTGCGCAGGGTCCGTGGTGAATATAGGCGTCGCGGGCGGATTCTTCTGTTTCTTATTCGTCCTGCTGCCTTTTGGTCGACCACGGGGCCGCTTGCTACCAGGTTGGCCGTCGGTGAATTCATCCGAGCTACGTTTCGAAGGAACCGTCGCCTCAGCCTGTTGAACGCGCAGATCGTTCATGAACCTTTTGTTTACATCAGATAGGGTTGGTCAGCCTGGTTTGAGAATATGATCAGTATGCTTACTGCGCTTTCTTGTCTTCAAGCGTCTGCTGCAGACTGGGTAGTGGCTCTTGGCCAAGCTCTTGCCGCAGTCGGTCGACATCTGCCTTGGCAACTGCGTACTCTCCTTCTGCTATCGACTTAATTTTTGTTTGGAGCTCGTTAGCTCTGAGAGACACAAATTCCTCAGTTACCCCCATCATGGGACGGGCCACGAGACAGGTACGTACTCTTCGTTCAGCTTGGATTCAAGCATGTCGGCCTGAGCGGCAACATATTCTTAGTTTTTGAAAGTAGGCACGAGGGTAAGCGCAGCTTGCCTTGTCCCTATCCTCATTAATCTAGGTTGACGACACAATAGAGGTTCAATAAACTAGTCACGCGTAAAGGCGTGACACCTACCTCCCGTAGGCTTGCCAAAAGCCTGTTCCGTTCACTATCAAGCCTGCAGATAGCCAGTAAGCATGACGTTCATTCTTAATTTCCTATGATCGGCGGATCGAGGAGACATACTTGTTCTTTTGCTCTTTGACGTCTTGGATGGCCTTGCTCTTCTGGTCTAGGTTGGAATGCGCAGACAAAATCTGCGCAGTATGGAGTTGCAACGTCAAAGCATGCTTCCTGGAAAAAGCAGTAGCGAGCGAGTAAGCGCACAACGTTTCGTTCGAGATAGCCTTGTAAATATAGAATGTGCAAGAATAAATGAAAAGTAGGATGGAAGCGGGACCGATGGGAAGTTAGTTCTCGCAGATCAGGAACAATATTGTTGCCGTGAGGTCCAGGAGGAGAAAGTCTGGAACGACCCCGCAATGCACCAGTCTGTGCGATGCTTCGTGTCGAACATAGCCTCCACAAACGCGAGATGTGAGAACGCGTATGGCCACAGGTGTTGCAGTATTCCGAATACACCCAGTCACAGCCGAGAACTGATAAGACAACCAGGGAAGGCAACCCAGGCGTGTGTTACGTAGAAAAGACGATGATGTGGCGATTCCAGACACATACTTGAGTTCTGCGGTCTTGGCGAGGTGCACAAGGTTTTTTGTCCAGTCGCCCTGCGCAACAAGCACCGGATGTGATGAAGAAGCCGACGGGCCAGCGGTGGAAACACTCATTGCACTGAGGTTGGATGAGGGTGTGAGGGGTCTTCTGGGCGAGGAGGTCCTCCGGAAACTGCCACAACACGAATTTCCACTCGGCGTCTCATACGAAATATTTTATATAGTCTCGATTTGGTAATTATTGTATCTATTACTTTAGTTACTTCCATCTTTAGACTTGGTTAAGTCCTTATATACGGGCATTGCCGATAACCCGTGGTGTGCTTGCTCTCTTGCCACCTGCCACCTTCACCGGAACAACATCGACGACCCCGTTCGCTCTCGAAAAGACTACCCTTGCTTCATACATGAGTATTGCAGCATGGTTGAAGAGGATGCAATCGTACAACGCCTGGAATCAAAGCGGCATTCATAGTATGTTTAGAACTTGGCAAGTGCCACTCTTCAACTCTATCTGCCCCGTTTACACAAGCGTGGGCAAGGGGCGAGATGGCAACGAGTCAAACTACAGGTACGTTTCATTCAGTTCAGGTGTCTGTTTGATTGCCATGACTCATGCGCGGTGTGACTTGAAGTTTGTGGTGCTTGTCCAGCGTTGAAGATACGGCCTCCTGACGGAACTATTCATATTCTGCCCTTCGAGCTTGAAGCTGGAAGACCCACCAAGACCCCCCAAGGCCGTGCTGAGAACAATTGGCAACCCATCGCGGAATTACCACACACATGACCCAATGATAAGACCCACATGCTGGTCCCAATCACTGTCCGGATAGACTCCGAATCATTGGTACGTCCGACTTGTTCCTCGGCCGCAATCCAGGCGTCCATACCAAGCGGCGTGATTTAAGCTTTCCTGAGATAATGAGCGAATTCTGGCGCTAAAGTAGGGTGCGCTCGGTAAGTTATTTACAGTCTTGTTTATATATAGTCGTGCTGAGTTATCCAGATATACCTTTTCATACTAGGGCTGCCCTTGTGAGGAAGCAGTGACGATATCGACTGGTGGACGTTTCACAGAGTAATTGCCCTTGTTGCTGTCTAGAGTGGAGTCCGACGGAACTTGGACCTCGGCAAGTCAATGATTTAGTGGCCGTTCGTATGGACGCATGCAGTACTGCGATCAACTCAATCGTCCAGTGAGCCTTCATGAGACGGGTGCCAGTGGTTTTGGTATCTTTCACTTCATGCAACTCGGGTCTATACTTTCTATTGAACTTTTGACAGGATGCATCCCAACGCGCCGACTGCATCGACCTTGATGGACGTCATATAAACTCGAGGTGCGTATTTTTATATGTCTATCCGGAATGAACTAAATGCATTCCTTTTTGTAGCCGAAGCGAGCTGCATCGATTTAGAGGCAAGCTACTCTCCACAAGTGCATAGCTTCTCCGGATCTCTTCAATTTTCTTTTTCCCTCCTAACCGCCATCATGACATGTCTTCAAAAATAGTTCCCCTGCTTGTCTTTTCTGCCGACGGTCTTCCTTTCACGGAATTCTGCATTATGATCCATCCCGGAAGTTGCCACAACGGAGGTATGACGCCATATATGCTGCGGTCTTGCCCGACCTGTTGAGATCCTCATTTTCTCTGCACAATGGCATATGCAGAAGATTCATAGTACACAAAGCCAGTACGTTGTATGACTAAACAACTGCTTAGGAACACCACATTTGATGGCAACGACATCACCGCGCGGTGATTTCATTGCCATCAAATGTGTAGTCCAAAGGTGAGAGTCATAAATCCTCATCGTCATCCCGTATTACTATCACTCGTTAACGTCATCCTTCCAGCCTCTCGGTCTCGCATCTCTCAAAATCCGCTGGGTCCAATGATCTCGAAGGTCTCGCCCCAGTTACCAGAGTCGCCAAACACTGAAAAACAATCAGAATTCAGCGATACCAATAAGACTCGATCATAACTCACGGACGACGCTATAGTTACCGGTTAGGACGTTAGGAACCACGACGTCCGTTTGGCCATCGCGTATGTCGAAGTCCCAAGCAAGGAGCACTGAGGAGTCAAAGTTCAGCTCCAGTGAATAGCAAGAGACCAAAGGGGTGTCGTACCTGGCGTCTCAATGTCACCAGATCGAAGAATAATGAACCCGTTCGGGTTGGTGATCTGCTTTGGCTGGTCGGCAGTCTCCCTTCATTACCACGCATATCAGCAAAGCTCCTTCGCAAGCGGCTTAACCAGTCTTCCGAAATCTCACCACACAACCGTATATGCCTCTCCAGATCTCCAGACGGTGCTAGCATTGGGGGAGAGGATCGTTGGGTCCCAAATATCTCGTGCTACAGGCGCAGGTGCAGCGGTAGCGACTCGAGAAACGATACCTACGAAGAGAGCAACGATAGCGGTCATAAACTTCATGGTTGAGTTAAAGGATTACAACAAGGAGAATAGGTGTGTGGGCTGTGGACAACGAGTTCACGCTCCTTGTATATCATGCTGAGCCCACTTTTATACTACTCCTGCTAGCACCGTTGGGTACTTGTCCGCCTGAGATCGCAGCGGCGAATACTGTCCGTGTCAAACAAGTTGTCCTCAAACTATCATTCTTCCGTGCTGCGAGAACCACTGGGCTTGCGCGTAGTCGCTTTGATTTGTATCTTAGAACACGAGGCGTCTATCATACAGGTGACTAGCTATTTACTGTGGACCCCCCCGCATCTGCTGTTGTCCGAAAGATTCGCCTGGCATGAAAGTTCTTGACGGGTAGAAAAGGCCGTGCCGAATGCCCAGGCTGCGAGCCAACATTTCGTCATTGTAAAGGAATGTTGTACGACGGTGGGTTTTTTAGTGCTCTTCATCCCACTCGAAATGTTTGATCTGATAGTTATCCATCACGTTTCCGCCATCGCACGGATGGATACGACTAGTGGGCGACTACACACTGGTGACGTCTCACCGTAAGCCTTGCCTCACAAATACTCAGACAGGCGGATTTGGAGGCAATTTAAGAGCATATTCTGCATACGTCGCAATCTGTTACATCATACGTGATCAACTATCTGAGAACCGCTTTGTCCAATGGTAATGGTATAAAAACACCGAGTTATGCTTCAGGCGGAGATCGGGACGCAGCCAATACCGATAGAGCCCTTTTCAACATCAAAGTGAGTGAGTGAATGAATAAGTCCTCATATAAGATAATACTTACAATGACACCGTTGGAGCAGCTGACTGGGTCAGAGTCGCATGCGCTGCCCGAACCCACACCAACAACGCTGATGGGGCTGCAGTCAAGGCCGATGGGGACGGCCAAGCCGCTGAGAACGACGGCGATCGAGCTCAACGCGGCTATGCCTTGAGCAGAGTCAGACTTGACAAGATAGTTCAGCGCATCATCAAAGTCAGATGGATAAATAGTGCTTACAGAAACAGTGCTAGAGCAGCATGCCGTGGTGGGATTGGCAGGTGCAGTGTTGCGAGCGACGGCTGCTGGTGTGGCGACCGCAAGAAGGGGGGAGGCGAGAGCGATGAATGCGGCGAGCTTGGAGAACATTGTCGAGTATCTGAGTGTGCTTAACGGCTTGAGGGGGCTGTTGTGCTGAGGTATCTTCTGCAGGTCAGTGGCCTATTTATACAGTTTTGTGTTAGCTAACATGTCTTTTAGGACATGGCAATAAACACCTCAACACCGGATACCAACCAGTGATACGAAGATGCCCCACAACCCCACAGTCTCCACGTCGTGAGTAAATTTTTTTCATTGGTTATAGGGAAATGAACTGGTACTCTTTGGCGATTCGCCAGCAGGCCAGTCATGAGGCTACGTTTTGACAGCTTCGCGAAATTCATATGGTTTGAACCCCGCTGCATAGCTTGCAGCGGCTACACGACCTGAATTACTCGTCATGGGCTATGCACAGCCTGATTTAAGCCTGAGTGCCCTTCTTCCTTTCGCACTCACTACTGTAATTCACCATGCTGTCTGACAGAATCCGGGGCTCAGCGCCAAGTTGGGAATCACCGACATACCAGGAGGTGAGGAGCGATATGTCGAGATCATGACGGACAAGGTCACTTCGCCTTCGCACACTGGCAATTCATCTCCACAACTTGAACGCCTGTCCAAAGCGTATGGGATGCGATATTCTCCATTCAAGGCAACGACTTTCGGCTGCGAGTATTGGTATTTCGTTTGTGTACCTGACGGAAGTGCAACACGCAGCAAGGATTTCGGAGGTGCACTCCAAGTTGAATGGAGCGCTAGATGTTGCGACGATTCATCCTGATGCTACGTTGCTACATGAATAACACGGAACACCATAACATTTGCAATATTAAGATCTCTGCGTGGGTCAGCTCCATGACCATACAGTTCATGGGGGCAGGTGAGAGACTTATTTTACGGTACGTGACCACACTGGCACTTCTCCCGGAGAATGACGAGAGAAAGAGCGAGTATACATGCGTAGCTATACAAAAGAACATATGGGTTCTGGAAAGGCGTAGGAGGACAAAGGCAGCGAGAATTGTAGACATGTTAAGTATTCCGTGTCCGACCCATAACTAAACCATAGGCCAAGTCCATAAAGTTAACATTAAATGTTAAGACATCCAAGATTTCACAAGTCCGAATTCCAAACCGATGAGCCAAGTAAGATAGTAAATCAAATACTGTCCACTGGGTCCCGAATAATCAGAACCCGCCTTTCCCTTGCACGCGCGCGACGGCATTCATCATACCCTTCATAACCTCCACCGGCCCACCTGCATAGGAAATTCATCAGCAACAGCATACGAGAAATTGACATATGAACACCCGCCTAGGCCACCGCTGCTTTGGACGACATTTCCATCCTTATCTCTCCACAGTCCGTCCTCGCCAACCGGTCCCAGCATTGCGGTATTCTGGTTGTTATTAAGTGCAGCCATCCATTCAGCGCAGAGCTTTGGTGAGTCCACCATGATGTTACACTCTTGTGAATGGAACCACGATTGGGTATCTACTCGGCGTTAATCAAAAGTAACTCTCGCGCCCTACAAAGATCGCATACCTTGGTTTCCGTTTCCTGCGATCGCCACCTGGCCGTCAATACAGCAAAACTTCACTATCAGATGATAGCACATTGATTAGTGTTAAGATATTTGTGCACTTGATCACAACAAACTTACCATGACAATTCCTCTCCTTTGCGGCTGCATCAATCGGCCTGTCCCTATCCTTCGCGGTGTACCAGCATGCCTTGAGGAACTTCCTCTTCCCTTGGCCCTCCTTGTTCAGAGTGTCACACATACTGGCGAATATCTTGCTGTTCGTTCCGCCTTGCATAGGCAACATCTCGCCTTGATCGTTGTATCCTACACATACCAAGAAACCAAGTGACGTCAATAAGACGGATCTAAATGACTAAGTGGAATCAATAGAGACATACCTAAACAGACGTAGAGTGTGCACTCAACGTCCCTTCGACAAGCGTCCAGGATAGCTGCAACAACGGGTTCAGCGTTGAAATCCGGTGTTTGACTTCATTTATTCCGTAAATATTGGAGTCATCAGCCCGATGTCCTGGAAGGCTTCATCACCGTTCAAAATACTCACATAAACACGCTCTTCTTCGCCAACTGAATTCCGGAAAGCCACGCTACGTTCTGCGGGACGTCTACATCACCATGGCCAGGTGCTGGATGAATGGATCCAGACTGTTGTCAATAATTGTAATTGGTGTACAGGAAGGATAGGTACGTACTGCCGTGAGGCGCCCGGTTGACCATTGCGATTGGGACCAGATCATGTGGCTCGTGCAAGACAAAGGGATAGAAGCCCTTGGCATTAATGAGAGTGAAATCTGTCATGGGCTTCTTCGATTCAGGTGAGTCAGGGTCTGGAGACAGAACGTTAATTCTACACAAACGAAGCACGTATTGGTCATACTCACCTGGGTGGGCGGGGAGTGCGCTCGAAGACGTGTTATCCATATCCTCTGCAAGTCGAGAGCTCTCTCAGTATGGTCTAAACAAAGCCGCGAGAGACAAGTCATACCCTTACGTGCCCTAGCTTCCTCGAAACAATTTCTTCCGTTCTCGCTTACCGGAGCTTTCGGGTTAGATAGAAGTGGGAGTGGGGGGTTCATGTCCTCCGCCCAGCTGAGGAGTGCCATATCGTAGAACGCCTCAACAATGGGTCCTTCGAGCTGTATGTTCATCTCTAGGTTGACGCGGTCCTGATAGCAGCATCAATCGTAGGCAATTAAGCAAATAACAAGGTTGGATAAATGACATACTTGGATGTTGTTTGAACTGACACAAGCCACGCGCCGGTCGATGACCATATACTTTGCATGGAAAGTTCCTACAATTGGGCGGTGATAGTTCTGCACACGATGAGCATGTCATAATCGTCGATGATACACACAACACGTACCATAGCTTGAAAATGGATATTCGGAATCTGATCTCTGGTGGGCAAACCGAGAGCGCCCCATTCCTCCTCCGCTACTTTCTGGTGGTTCTTATAGATCTGCTTTGGATTCCCGCGATCGAAAATGAGCTTGACAACTGGCTTGTTTGGTCTGTCTTCGGATCGCTTTGAAAGTTCGATGAATGCATCATGTATGCTATTGCGTTTTGAGTGAAAACACGGGCGATGTATCACGGAAGACTCACAAATGAGCTCCCCAGGAGGGTTCCCAGTAGTTGGTGGCAAGAACGACTTCGTGTTGAGCATCGATGATGAGGTCTTTGTAGTACCGCATGATATCAGGCACTCTGTAAACTTGGTGAGTTTATGCGCAGTTACACGAACGCTGTGCTGCGACATACAGAGAGATGACTGTAATGGGAATCACTCCAGACGATCCCATCAGCGGAGGTGAACACATATTCTTGAGTGGCCCACGCTCCAGGGTATCCAGAACATTGCAATACATCTGATTATCCATGAGTCGTATGTGGCGTGTTAATTGTCACAACGCTCACCTTCAAGAAGAGGTCGCTCGGTCTATACGGAAACTTGGCACATTGCTCTGCGCGGTTCAAGTCCTCCTCCGTAAAATCGTCGTGGGTTCTTACTTTCTTTGACTTCGTCGCCTTCTGCGCCTTCTCTGGGAAAACATTGTGGGCCACATCGTCAATGACCTGAGTTGGGTCCTGTTCCATCGCCGCCGTCACCGTCTTGCCAGACGTGACGAGCTTGTATATTGCTTCGGACGGCATGCTGTAGTTATAAAAGTGTGGTGGTGGTAAGAGATAGAGATTAGAATGAGTTGCATGGCCGTGATATCTTGGGCGTTGTGGAGAAACGGGAGACAAGAATAACTTCCCAGGCTGTGACGACGGTGGCCAGGTCCTAGATTAGATAAGATCAAGGCGTAATTATTTAAATCTCCGACCTACTTATCCTCCCGGCCGTCTCTCGTGAACTTGTGAAAGTGCAACCACCCATCCTCGGAAAATGCTTACCTTCGTACGGACGAGCGTTTTTAGAACATTGACACAGCAAAAGCGATGCCAGAGCCAGTGGTATCCCAAGGTCCGTGCTCCCTCTCAGATGCTAGTATCATAATTGAGCTAGGAGCCGGTAGGGTCAGGTTAAATATCGCATTCCTACTGTGCATCCTGAGCGTTTGACTCCTGCATGCTTTCTGGATCTTTCCAATCGTTTCTTTCCCCGAATATACAGCGATGAGATAACCAAACCATCCTTTCCATTGCTTTACGCCGCTAACGAACGCCCCAATCATACAAAATTCCCTCAAGGCACCCAGGGCTTCCTATACTACCACGCGCCGAAATGGGCTCCTCAGCTTGCTGGGCAGTTGAGATTCCGAATAACTCCTTCATCTGATCCGGCTACCTTTTCGTCCGGAAGAGACCTTACCTCGCGCGGTCTGCCATGGCGTAAATCCTTGTTCTCTATCTCAGCCTTGCATTCACAAACGCTACTTTGGATGTTGATACGCGACGGTCTGGTCACAGACCATCTCTTGGCAATCTGCAAGAACTTGAACGAGAGCATGACAATCTTGGGAGGAAGGCCCTCACATCGATCGACGGCCATCATCTACGCTTTGCGCCAGCCATTTTACATCCATTTTGGTGCGACGCGGAGGCTGTACATAATCAACATCTCGAATGGTGAGGAGACCATAGATTCCGCTCTAGTGATGCTTCCGATGGACAAAGAAAAGCGCGCTCTATTTCAAGGTCTGCATGGTTACTACTGTTGCAATCTATCCAAATTTAACAACTATCCACCTGTAGGTGCATCCGCCATTTGTCGCTTCGAGTCTGCCCAATACGAGGGCAAACGAACCGTCGTGATCAGACTGGTTAAAATTTTGGAACCACCAAATATTTCAAATTTCCCACCGATGGCGGAAGGTGATCTGCTGAGGACCAGGAGAAACATCTGGCGTTACAAAATAGTTGATGGAGAGGGTGGTAGTATCAGCGGCGATCGCCGACGGGCTCTGGGACTTTTGAAGGAGTATCCGGATGCTTCTTTTGACTATGCAGTCTAGAGGATTGCATAGAGTCCTGCAAACGAGTGGATCAGTTTTTCTTGACTTTAACCTAGCGATCCTCGCAAATCTTTCTTCACAGGGAGTCCTCTCGTAAGTGTTCGACAGATGACAGCAGTGGCTCGCTGCGAGAAGGACTAAGACGTTTTCACCGTGAACTATAATGTATCGTTGACGAATGACGTTCGTTGTACAGATGAGCATATCATCTACTAGCAGCAATTGCCTCCGGGCTCACCAACGTTGCTCAGTGCAAGGCTAAAAACCTTCTTGTATTCTCAAGAGCGCGCCAGAACCGCCATAGTATGGTATGTGAATTTTCTTAGATATCTTCCAGAGTTTGTTGATGAATGCAGTTTAGGGCGTTTTTTTTACTGAGAGGCCGCAATATGAAGGCATCTGAAACATTCCAATGTTCTACCATCCCTCGGTATTGATCACAGTCTTTCCTGCACGGTAGCTTGCAGGAATATTCTGCTGCTAGAGACAAACCGCTTCCTGATTCTGAGGTCCACACGCTGATGAGTTCGATTCGCGATTTGAATTGCCTATGGTGAGTGATACACGAGGGTCCGTGGAAATGTTTACGGGTCTTGTGTCCCATTACAGCGAGAACGTCGTCCACAGCCTTGACTTGTGTCTGACCACTTGCACAGCTAACGATTCTGAACTCCAAGGCTAACATCCTGATAGACGATGACGGGCATGCTCTTCTTTCGCTGATATGACCTCGGCGATATCAAGTATCCATCAAGGCAGTGCGATAGCTTGGGCAGCTTAGTAATACCAGCGACATCTACTCATATACGCCTGTTGGGAGGTGAGATTTCGGCTGGTCCTCCGAGCACTTCCTGATATAGCTTCAGATGTATGACAGCCGCAAATCCATCAAGAATTGCATAAGGTTATAAAATCAGCGGTGCTGCAGTTGCGTCCACAGAGGGAAGCGTGTCAGAGGTCGATGAACACGATGCACTGGCAAATGTGGAACTTGATGAGCACCCGCTGGGCTCCACAACAAGACAACAGTTCGACCGCAAATCGACTCACTTGACGTCCTGACACTCGACATGAATATTACAATGACTTCCCAGATTGTGGGCAGCCTCAGGCTTCAAGTCGTCATCTCGGCGCCCTTAGTACTGTCACCTGATAGCTCTTGCTTTCATCGAAAAGAGAAAGGTGGGTACATACTCAAAGGCGAGTCTCTCACCTGTGTCGCACTGCATGGACATGGAGCTTACTATCCCACACGGAGCAGTAATGAGAAAGGATACCACTTGGTGCATTAATTATTTATGTGCATGAAGATGTCATTGCAATCCATCGCATTGAACCCGGCTCCGAGATGTTTCCCTCCATACAATCGACATCAGAATTAATTCGAAATTCACCTCGAAAGGCTTGCCTTACATGGGAAATGTCGCATCCCACATACTGCCTGCACCTCACCATGTGTTGTGGAGGAGAAGCCAATGAACTGTCTCGAATCACGGTTCTGATGGCTCTCCCCTCATTTGCTGGCATGTATCTGATTCGGAGCAAAGTCTGACACATAAAAAGCTTACTCGATGGCTTGAGACGCCGACGATATTTTTTAACACACCAAAGTCTGTCTATCTCGACGGGAGTTATCTTTTATGCCAGTGGTCATTATAGAACATATTCCCTTTCTCGCCATATAGCTAAAAGGATGTAAGCAGGAATTTCAAAGTATTGCTTCGCGAAGCTGTCAAAAGTTAGCCTCATGATGGTATAACCGGCGGATTGCGAGGAAACATCAGTTCATTTCGCTGAAACCGCTGCATAAAATGCACTCACGACGTGGAGAAAGTGGAGCTTCGGGATAGCGTTCATCTGTGAGGACGATGTTCCAAACTCCCGAAGCGGTATGGGCCAATTCAGGCGGCATAGTATAAAGAGGGCCCCGTTTGCAGAATAAACCTCAGCACAACAGCACTCTCAAGCCGTTAAGCACTCTCAGATACTCGACAATGTTCTCCAAGCTCGCCGCATTCATCGCTCTCGCCTCCCCCCTTCTTGCGGTCGCCACACCAGCAGCCGTCGCTCGCAACACTGCACCTGCCAATCCCACCACGGCATGCTGCTCTAGCACTGTCTCTGTAAGCACTATTTATCCATCTGACTTTGATGATGTGCTGAACTATCTTGTCAAGTCTGACTCTGCTCAAGGCATAGCCGCGTTGAGCTCGATCGCCGTCGTTCTCAGCGGCTTGGCCGTCCCCATCGGCCTTGACTGCAGCCCCATCAGCGTTGTTGGTGTGGGTTCGGGCAGCGCATGCGACTCTGACCCGGTCAGCTGCTCCAACGGTGTCGTTGTAAGTATTATCTTATAAGAAATATTCATTCACTCACTCTGATGTGAAAAGGGCTCTATCGGGATTGGCTGCATTCCGATCTCCACCTCCTGAAGAAACATACCCGTGACATCGGTGACTGTACCATTATCATCGGACAAAGCGATTCTCAGATATTCATCGTGTATGACGTGGCAGATTCAAGTGTAGTGTATGCAGAATGCGCCCTTGCACTGGACGATTACCCCTGAGTTTACCTCTTTGGGTGGTTATAAATTAGGCTTACCAGAATCCTCGGAGCAGAAAATTGTGTTGGACATTCACTGGGAATGGTAAACCACAGTGTACGCGTACCAATAAGTCATTCGGACCGTGGCAGATCAGAAATGCCTTAAGTGATGTCAATTGCTCGGGGACGGTCCTCGTAGTCATCTACAATACATACGGGTCCCGGAGTATGGACTTGCATAGTCATTCTTGGGGAAACATAAGGCGAATGGAAGTTGACGCCTGAGGCCTGAGGATTTATGGACAAAATGCAGACATTAATGAAACACTGCGTTAAGCCTGCCTGAAATGGACAACTTGCAGTATATCATTCCACGGCGTTACTACAAACGGGCTTACAAGTTAGGCGCAATAGACGTGTGGATGTAGAATTAAAAGGCTCACACGTATTGTAGCTTTTTGAGTGTTCCATTCTTCTGATTCGCCCATTCATGAGGTCGTAACTTGTAAATTGATATGGATGCAAAGGTTGTTGAACATTTACAGGCGATCTTTATGCCTCTTTATCATGAATATTAGACCAAGCCCTTTTTCGAAAACCATTGGTACAAGGCGTCTCCTTGAACGATCCAAGCATCCATCCCCAATTCGATCAACCGCTTAGCATACTCGCTTACTAAACTCTCTTGGCTGACGATGAAGTCCATATCGTTTCTGGTCAAGAACCTCCCGCGCCCGTTCTCTCCGCCAAAGGTAATCTCGTACCAGAGAGCCTCCAGGTCACAAAGGTACTCTGCCTGCCTCGCGCTTTGTGTCCCAAGCCCGACACCCTGGGCGATCGCGTAGAAAGTCCCACGGTTCGCATGGATGGTTCTGGGTTTAAAGGTACGAAGATCCTTTGAGAGAACATCCAGCAGGAAGAGTAGCTGTGCGGTTTGTACGCGTTCCGGATGGGTAAGTTTCATGACAAGACTGCCTCCCACTTTGATGCTTCGTAGAGCGATGATGAGTTGGGATATTAAAAGCCTATGACGATCCCACTCGTTGGGACTCTCGGAAGAGGCAGGCAGGTACGTCCGGAGATAATGTCCATCAAGAATTACAAGGTCGCGGCCTCCAATCTCGTATGGGAGAGGTCTCATTTCAGCAGTCCCTATCTCCGTCTGAGCAGGACCAAGGTTGTACTCGAGGATATCTGCGGGTATGAGTTCGTACCTTCGCATGAAATGTTTTTCCAGAAGGAAATGATGACCGCCTTGAACAGGTGGCAATGATATACCAATGCCAGTGGCGTCCTTATTATTATTGCTGAGGACGTACGAGCTGAACCCTCCTGGAGAGCATCTGATGCATATCACAGTAAGAGAGCTGCAAAATAGACTATACAATGGACTATACAATGGACTACTGACCCGAGATCCAAGAACTTTAACGTGCCAGAGCGGGGTACAAAATGGGCGGCCTTGTTCAATTCCGAAAATGCTTTCTTCATCTTCTTGAACCAGATAACGTTCATTTTGTCGTCTACGGTATCTGCTACAGTCCTCCGACGTTTGAAATGATTGTCTAACGAATCATCTTCCCAGCCCTACGAGGCGCATCAGCACACCTTCAGAGTTAGGTATGAAAGCAGAGGCTCACCCTCTTGCGGAGGTCTACCAGCCTCTTCAACTCAGGAACACCTTTTTGAAGTAGATGTGACAAAAGATTGTCATCCGGAAATGATTCAGGATTAACAGGGGATGTATAGCCGTCCGAGATCGACATGGTGTTACACTAGGGAAGACTTGTGCGACAGATTATCAGCTATCGTATGCACGGTATACTTATGTGAGTGAAACAAACTTTGCGAAGGTCGATGTCATGAATTATGCACGCTGTTTCAGGAGATGAACGTAAGGGCCGTTCGAGACCGCAGCACATCATACGTCCTGGATCAGCTGAGGAGCACATGGTAGATACAATTCTAGTAGTTCCATTCCTTGTGGCAGACATTGCGATATATCTGATACCTTGGAAAGTAATCGCAGTGCCTTTCTGACAGAGACGCCTGCGACGGTCGCCGATACGAGACAGGTCCGCAGTAGCACGAAGTCATTGTGGGCAGTCAAATTGACCAATAAAGCACTGTACAGGCTGCGAATCATAGTCAGCTTTGAAATAGACATGACCTACGGACCTACCGGAGTATGCAAAATCTTCTCCCAATCTTGTCCTTTATTCACTCCATGTTGGCGGAAATCAAGGGGTACGAGTCGATCCTGTGGGTTTTCAAAGACAGAATAATTTCTGTACAGGACACAGTGGCGAAAAACCAAGCTTTTAGCTACCACTGTTCAATATATTCCTGAGAGACAGCCGGCGAGGAAAGTGGTAAGAGAAACGACTCAATAGACGCCTGTATTCGGCTTCGCCGACGCTTGCCTTATATGGGCTTGCTCATTGAATAACTGGTGAATTATGACAATATTTACAATATATAGTACAAATATAACAGCTCTAGAAGAATACTCCAAGATGATATGTTGAAAGAATCCTGCACTGTACTTCAGCAGACAGAATCCTTGCTTTTGTTCAAGTTGTCTCCCAGGACTAAGCCCCCTTCCATAGAATCGGAAGCACGATGGTGTTTAGAAATCTGCTATGGCATTAGACGAGAATGTGAACGTGAAGAATTAACACTCACGTGGTGAGTTACATCCCCCATTGGAATATGCACTGCGTGGTCACCGTGCCGTTCTGGGGATACGGCTACAGAGACACTCCGATTCTTGCGCGACTGCGAAATCTGACCTCCGTCTCGGACACCTGTCTGACGTGAGGTAGCTGTGTGCCATGCGGAAAATTGGGTACTGGGAGTGTTGTCTCGACCGCCCATTATGCGCACCCTCGCATTCAAGACCTAGTTCCACGTCTGCGTATCAGTGTAACGATAGCAATACCATTTTCGTGGGCTTACTACGAGCAAGCTATTGGAGTATAGCTTGGATAAAGGGATAGATGGTGCCAGATGATAGTTATTCTCTTGAAATGCTACATAGAACGAGAGGTCCAGAATGGCAAACGCTGCACAGAGGAAGCCCGTTTCGATTACTAGACGGATGAATTTACTGACAATAGTATTGGTTTGTCGAAAACCCGTGTTGGACTTCTGCAGATAGAATATCATGCAACAAGCAATAATGACGTCGTTCAACGCAGCGCTGCCAAGCCAGACCTTCAAGATATATCATCAATGTGCAACAAAAGCGAACTACAGATGATTGGCTGTTGACTCACAGCTGTTTTTGGGAAGGTGTGGACCTGGACTAAAATGCATATATATCAGCCAACAGATCATGTAGATTTGGACCCACTGACGCTGCGAAAAGACTCCAATAATATGCGCTTCGGCACCTGAATAGATGCCAGTGCCAAGTTGAATTAGAGCGATCTGGTAGAGTCAACGTCAACTTCCTGGACTGTAATACCGCTAAGGGGCTCACCATAGAGATGGTGATTATCACAAGGGGCTGGCGACTGAGCACCCAGATGCGCCAAGCGTAGAAAAGCTGACCTATGCAGCAGACTAGAACGAGGAGATCAGTCGTCTGTGGCACAAGGGAGGATCGTGATAGATTGAAGCTTACTAAGGGAGCCAAGGACAGGGACGCTGAACCACAATAAGCCCACTCGGTCAAGGTCTACCATGTTCCCCCATCCAGTACCGAAATTACGGAAAGAGTCCCGAGTGGAAATCACTGTCTGAGCGACTTCGAGAACGTAGATAAGCGCAACTATTATTTTAGGTCGTGGTCGATCATCCGGAAAAGCCAGGTAATAGATGTCTGACTGAATTATCAGTAACAGGGACGAAATAAAGCCTTATCATCGATAACAGCAGTACTCACATGTTTGCACAGTTAGAGCCCCGAATAAACCCCAGTTCAAGATGTGACCCAAAAACTAGTGGGTACTTCGCTATGTCATCATGATGAGACAACATTCCACGGAAGCTCTTACCAAGGGACCTGTGCTAGAGCAAGAACGTTAGCTGTGCCACAAGACAGTCACCGAGGATTACGTACAACTGCGCAATATTTGGCGGGATCGGCGGCAGCTGAGACATCGACAGCGACCGCAGAAAGACCGGTAGGGGCGGGAGACCGAGTATTGGCACGTCTTGAGCAGTTCCGGTAGATATATGCATACCAAGCGCCACCAAAACGAACAAGATTTGCCCATGCCGTTGAGTTCTGATGAAAACGTGAGATTCCGTCGCACCGGGGGATATTTACTGACCGTAGGGCCCGCTTATTCCTATGAATTGTACGGGATGTTGAGAATTAGGAAACAAGACCCAAGTACCTGGGATTGGACACCAGGGGGTGCCCTAGCCGTTGCCACTACTCGTAGCGATGTCCGGGCAGAGACCACGGTGTTGCATCTGAGCTATAGTTAGTTGCTGCAGGTTGCTGCCCGGAACATACAGCCGAAATTGAAGAATCTTTACGAAACTAGGATTGTCTGATGAACTTGGAAGGAATTCTGAAGGAATAACCGCGATCAAGCGAGATGCTACGGGGAGGTTTCAAGCCACGTGGAGGGCGGGAATGCCTGAATAAGTAGGCGTCGGGAATTGTCATGGGCGTCTTTCATCGCAACCACCGTGGCTGTGATTCTCCTCAATCTGAGTTTCGCCGCCGCCGCCACATAATGTCAAGACCTACCAGAAAACGGGCTCAGATTTGGTAGGTATTGGCATCTGCTCTCGCCGCGGAAGCTAATGCACAACTCTTTCTCCGCCTGCCCTCAGAGTCATACGCCTCGGCAATACGAACCGAGACAGAATCCTCCTAGTCCTCCCGGGGTCGCCTGATGTCTTAGTAAATCATCTGCAGCATAGCTATTTGATGTGCTTGATGGTTCCTCGTTGTCACTGCGTTCGACCTTGTTTGGTCGGCTGTCTTCGTGTTGGTTCGGCGTTCTCAGACTGAGACTATTTAATCTCAATGTTTGTACAACACTAGGACGAGAGTTCAGGGTTCTCAGGCAACACCATGGTTTCAACAAAATGCCCCTTGCTGGTGTCTGGTTATCTTGCATTTCTATTGACACCCCTGCTGGTATCGTCCGCAATATTCCAATCTGTATCAGAGCTCCTTACGGACCAGTATGACTTCATAATCGTCGGCGGTTTGTCCACATTCTTTCTTTTGCTACCGTTTACAAGATTGCTTATCGGGAAGACCAGGAGGTACTGCTGGCCTCGTGCTCGCGAATCGACTAACGGAGGATTCTAGCGTGACTGTGCTGGTAATTGAGGCCGGCGGAACGTATGTCTCGACTCTTTTGCAGCGTGTTGTCCAGCTTAAATGTACCTATGGCTGACGCACATATACAGGTATGACGGCAACGTTGCTATAGAGGCTCCGTTCCTCGCAGTTTCCTTACCTGGGACGTCTGTCGATTGGAACTATTCCACCGTGCCCCAGGTAGGCTATAACGACCGCGCCATTCCTTACGCGCGAGGGCACGTCCTTTCGGGCAGTAGCAGCATCAGTATGCTTAACCTATGCTCTGACCCCCCTGCCCTTGACCAGGATCTTGATATCTAGACCTCCTTACCTACAACCGTGGATCAGACAGCGTCTGGGATCGCCTAGCGGAGTCGACCGGTGATTCGGGTTGGTCTTGGGCTTCTGTGGAACAATACTATATAAAAGTTACGCGATTCAAGCACCATCCGAGTGTTAGTTCTGATGATAACTTCTCAGAGTTCAACCTTGGTGCCTCCTGCTGACAACCATGATACAAGTGGCGAAGTAGACCCTTCTGCGCACGGCAATGGCCCAATAGAAGTCAGCTTGTCGGGATTCCCTCTCGAGGTCGACGACATTGTTGTGAATTCCAGCAAAATCTTAGGAGGACGCTATGCTTACAACGAAGATCTCAACGCTGGATGTACCGTTGGTTTTGGTTTGTTGAAGACATCTTTGCTACCGCTTAGAGACTCGTCTGATGCTTTGATCTTGTGAAGGTTACATGCAGAACACGATCGGAGGTGGGGAGCGCAGTAGTTCCGGAACTGCTTACTTCGCCCCTGTAGAAGGGCGCACAAACCTTGACGTTCTACTGAACTCACGAGCTACAAAGCTGCTTAATTCGGCGGATGACGGGGATATACCTATCTTTGACACCGTAGAAATCGCACAAAGTTCGCTTGTTTCTGCTCGATTGGAAGTTATCATGGCGGCAGGCGCCATCGGGACGCCTCAAATCCTCCAGCTTTCCGGTATAGGCAACTCGGATGTTCTCTCTGGACTCGGGATTGAGCCTATACTCGACCTTCCTGATGTTGGACAGAACCTCCAGGACCATCCGATGGCGGTGGCCTACTATCAGGTCGATTCAACCAAGGGATGGGACGATGTCACTAGAAACAGTACCATTTTTGGAGAGTATCTGGATGAGTGGGAGTCTAGCCGACAAGGACTTTTTGTAGACTCCCCGGCCAATGTTTTAGCTTTCATGAGACTGCCAGAGGATGCGCCAATATTTGAGGACTACGAGGATCCCAGTCCGGACCAATGCTTTGCGCACACGGAACTCATATTTGTGGTGTGTTGATCCTCGTCATCTAACAAGTCTCAATATATATAAAACTACTGAATGATGTTCCAGGATGGGTTTGCACCCTTTGGTGCTGTCGCCGAACCTGCAATAGGTAATTTCATCACAATTTTGGCTGCTGTGGTCTCCCCCCTCTCTCGTAAGTCCTACAATCATTCGAGTCTAAAACTAACGTCAAGCCAACCATTAGGCGGCACCGTAACCCTTGGATCAGCCAGTCCTTATGATGACCCTCTCATCGACCCAGCATTCTTTACCAGCGACTTCGATACCTATGCCATGGTACAAGCTCTGAACGACGTCGAAGAACTGATGACTACTTCACTTTGGAATGGCTACATTCTTGGCGCATTCGGCGATCTGGCGAATGCAACCACGAACGCTGGCAAGTTAGCGTTCGCTAGGGAAAACAGCTTCAACGTAAACCACGCCGTCGGAACGGCTTTTATGTCTCCAGTGGGGTCCACTACAGGTGTAGTAAACCCGGATTTGACGGTAAAGGGAGCACAAAAATTGCGCGTAGTGGATGCGTCTGTATTTGTGAGTTTTTGCGTGTTGTATTCTCGCTGAGCCGTATCGAACGGAACAATTTAGCCTTTTATCCCCCCGTGTCATCCGCAAGCTCTTGTCTATATCGCAGCGGAACGAGCGTCGGACCTTATCAAGACACAATACGGCCTTTCATCGTAACGATCTTAATGCTGAAATGATCAGAATGTATGACACTGATGAAAATTTATGGAATCTACTATCATGCCCCAAGAGCTTCGAGTCTTGAGATTCATGGTGATCTTTATAACGTGTCTGAGTCCCCCGGACAACCGATGGAATGTTCGAACAAGTCATGACTCTGAGAATACAGAATACAAGCGCACTACGCAATCTTCACCGTCTAAAGAGAGCTATCAGAGTCCAGGTGTATGCAGAAGTAACTAGTACTTACCTTCGCATAAAGCGAATCTACCACTTTGCCTACCTGCTCCAAGGTCTCTATCGCTGTGCCGTACGTGTTCTGTACGCATGAACACCATTAGTTGCGGAATAAATAAAAATGAGATGCAGACTTACATCAGCAGTTGTCTCATCAAATATCAAGAGAATCCCCCGCTGTTGGTCCAATACACCGTGAAAGATCTTGTCCAGGATCATTTGTGACAGCCTATGCGACTATCAGCCACTTATACTCGGTAAGATCCACCAGCATACTCACTTAAGCTCGACCGCTTGCCTGCCTTGGCCGACCTGCTGCGCCACGTACTCCACTTCGACGACGGAATATGGCTCGACGATACGTAAAAGGTTCTGTTCGAGGAGGGTATCGTATAGTGCGGAGAGATGTGTACGAATCGTAATGTCGGATGAAAGTTCTACAAATCGCCATATCCTTTAATCAACAGGCCCTTCACTTTAACGAGAGAGCACGAATATACCATTCTGATAGTCGCGAAGCGCTTTCTCGAAGTCCGCAAGGTTACGATTCTGGTGTGCGCGGGCGATGGCGCGCATACTCTCTACATCTCGTAGCTGAGCGTATTTGGTAGCGAGCTTGATTGATAAGAGGGAAGTTACGTCTTCCGACTACCCGTAAATGTAGTCAGATTAGGCACACGATCACGGTTATTAATCGAACGTACTAGATTCAGCATAACCTTGCATAGGAGCATATATTTGAGTGCTCCAAGAGCATTGGGATCATCTTGTGAACTGAGGCTCTCAAAAGTCTCGAAGAAGTACGAATATGCGGTGGTGTAGTCTTTGTCTTCAGCGTGAAGGATACCAGATTGAAGGTCAAGCTGCGCTTGCAGGTGAGGGGGGCAGTAAATTGAGTTAGCGGCTGTACGTGAGGACGTCAAGGCGGCCTTGGAGTACACGGACGTTAGTTTCATGCACAATGAAGCAGCAGAATAACACCGACTTTCGCTTTAGGGAGGTTTCCAATCCCACGGTATACCCTGCTCTCTAGTAGGTGTACCTCTGTCAGAATCATCTTGTCGTCCAGTCGTTTGAGCTCGGTGAGCAGTGTATCAATAAGAACGATGGCTTGCTTGTATTGCTGTGTTTCGAGTTGACTGTTTGGGCTTCTTCAGTAAAAAGAATTTCTTAGAATGCAAGGATGCTTCGCACAGGGAAACCAATCGTGTCTCCAAGCTGTGCTTCAAGAATATCCGTTTCTCTTGCTTGGCCCACTCAATATTTGTCTTCAGTACTGTCATTTGAACGTCCTGGCTATTTGGGATAGCGGCGAAGAAATCGAGTAGGGTACGGACTATGAAGAAGCTATCGATTTGACTCGCAGATGAAACAGTAGTTCTACTCACTGAGTTTAGCGGTTTTCGCCTTCGCCGTGGACGACATGAATGCCCGTGACTTGTTTATGACTTCCGCAACACCTTCCGCATTCCTGTTTCAAAGCAGCAGGATGAACAACTGCCTGCATGGTTGACAAGGTACTGTTTACTTTTGGTCCCGGTATAGTTCCCCTAGCTTCACCAGTGCAATCTCCTGATGCCGCAGAACCACAGCGTTCTCCGCTTGTGTCGCATTCTTCTCTGTGTTCTGTTCTGATAAAACAAAATTCAACGTCTGAGCGAATGTCTCTGAATTACATGAAGAACACACCCAGGATTTCGTTGTAGATCTTCTCGGCGCGCTTGGGGTCTGACCCTGCGCATTTCTGAGCCTCGTTCAAGGATTCCTCTGCTGATGGCGTCGACATGTTCAAGACTGGCGTTGTGGCTGATGTCGTAGGCGTGGTTGTGGTCGTTGGAGGAAATAACGAGCACGAGGCTAAACGCGACGGTGACGCGTACATGATCGTGGGAAAGTACTTACGCGTCGGCCTACCTGCCTGAGCTCATCGTCCAGAACGACCTCCTCAACACCCAGCACGACCTCGACGCTTGCCACAACAGCCGGTTTATTCTATCTCAAGATATTATCCTTGAACTTTCCCCCCTCGCCATATAAACGCCATGTCTGAAGAGGTCGTCCTCCCGATCCCGAACCTGGAATTGGCACAGCATTACTTCGTTCTTTCCTCGCCACAGCTCTCACAGTTGCACGAAAATGCACGGAAAGAACTCATTGCAGGTATCCAAGCCGATGGTATGTTACTACATTGCTCATAGCTCGTGCGACACCAATCAAGTTGCGATCGTGACTTTGAACACTAGAAATGGCACCATACTACCGGTTAGTTATATCGACTGGTGCTCTACCGTCAGATCAAACGATACTGGAGTCATTGGAGAATGCAAATAAGGAGGAGTTGGCGAAACTAGATGAACGAGTAGCGGAAGCAGAAAAGCAGGAGGGTGAAAGTGACATTGCTGATGCACTGAAAGCACGGGCAAACTATTTGACAAAGATTGGAGACAAGGTATATACTCGATCTTACTGCTACATGTCACACCTGGAGCTTTCATGCTGACGCATATATCACGATTATTCTATAGGATAAGTCAATAGAGGCTCAGAAAGTCGCCCTTGAGAAAACAGCCGGCGCAGGCTCGCGGATAGACGTCGTTCTTACGCTCATCAGGATCGGTTTTTTCTTCGGGGACAACACATTGGTGACGGAGAACATGGCGAAAGCGGAGGCGTACGTCTTACTTCCCCGTACCACGGTTCCATTTTACTCAATGGATCTCACAGGCTGGTCGAGGAAGGTGGTGACTGGGACCGTCGAAACCGCCTAAAGGTTTACCGTGGCCTTCATCTGTTATCGGTGCGACAGTTCAAACGTGGTGGAGAATTACTTTTGGATGCACTATCCACATTCACCGCAACGGAGTTGATCTCATATAATGACTTCGTTGTACTGACGGTCATCGGCAACGTGCTGACTCTGGATAGGCCGGACCTCAAGAAGAAGGTGAGTTAGATCCCAGCAGCTCTACACGTCGATGCTAACGTGCTACAGCTGATCGGTGCACCAGAAGTAAACCAAGTGCTTCCTGAAATGCCTATCCTTGCAGACCTCATCAAGAGCCTCTACGACTCACATTACGACAAATTCTTTGTTGCTCTTGGTATGGGCTACTACTTTTCTTTTTGATACCCATGGTTGAGTCCCCTTTGTCTACAGCCACACTAGAACAGACTCTTCTTCTCCCATCGCGATTGCTCTCACCACATGCCCGCTTCTACGTAAGAGAGATGCGGATCCTCGCATACAACCAGCTTCTGCAGTCATACCGCAGTTTGACCCTAGATAGCATGGCCAGGTCGTTCGGAGTTAGCATCGAGTTCATTGACAAGTGCGTGAATATCTTCTGCAGTAGACCTTTTCCCGCAAATACTGACAATATACCTACTTTACAGCGAACTATCGCGATTCATTGCGTCAGGGCGTCTGCATTGCACGATCGATAAAGTCAACGGATTAGTTGAGACTAACCGACCAGCGGTCAAACAATCGCAGTACGAAACGGTCGTGCGACAGGGCGATATCCTGCTCAACTCTGTACAGAGGCTGAGCAAGGTTTTGTACTAGGTTTTGTTGCGACAATATGATGGACTTGTATAATAGATCGCGCCGCCGACCCAATTTTTTTTTCAGGTATTGAGCTCGACAAGCTGCTCTTCAGGCTTCAGGATCCGCCATCTTCGACCAATGAGATCCGCTTATCCTTCTAACCCTTACAATCAAATCGAACACCACTAGTTATACTTATGAACTGATAGCACACATTCGATGTAAATATGGACGGCCACAAGCATCATCTGAGTAGCTAGTCTTCAACATGTGCATAAGGCATAGCTACTCTTCCATGCTGTCATCCTCTTCCTTTGGAAACGTTAACGTTAACCTGTCCCCAGACATGTTGCAGCATGGAACTCCCGGCTGTTCACCAAGGCGTGTTCCCCTAGAGAACTGCATCCCGGTTTTATACACCACCTTTCCGCCACCGGATGGTAAACATGTCTTTTTCAGCAACTTGTTGGGCAGAGACTGATAGGGACAATATTCTTAATGAGTCATTTGCGGCACGGGCACATATTTAAGCTTACCTCCAAGACACTTATCACCCAGGTGTGATACCAGAAGTCTAGGACACCTTCGGTTGGGACAGGGGCCCGTTTTATATAGTCGTGGATCTTTTTCTCTGAGATACTCGTTGGCACTTCGCACAGCCAAAGTACAGCATTGAGGTTCCGAGGCGCGTAGCGAACCTTGTCGCGCACGAAATGCCAGAAAAATTGATTCTTTCGTACTTCCTTTACGATGTAATACCTGACACAGTTTTCTTCCGCAGACCACTTGCTGGGGTCCGATGGAGCGAGCAGAAACGAGAGAAAGGTTGTATCCACAGAAGGGCCTTGCCAGTGGCCAGAGGTTGCGACGGAATAGGCCAGGAGGAGACAGACATCGGGGAAACGAGATTGGCCATCGGCTGAGTTTACATATGCGGCTTCTGGAATGCGTATATCATTTGTGTTTGGGAGCGTTGTCATTATAGAAATGTCAGGGGGGGGCGAATGTATAGAGTCACAGGAGATGAAAGACGAGGTTGAGTTGGCCTATGCTATTGTGCTCTTATATAGCATACGGGTGCGGTATGGCCTTGAGGCCCTTTTATTGAGCAAATGAGTTGTGGCCTGTCGATACCATCAATTGCGGGTCAACTGATGGGGAGACAATGATCATGGAGAGCGAGTTAACCTCGAGCCACCGGAAATTACAAACTATACTTACTGCGCACTGAAGATTGTACGTGTCCCTTTGTCTAATAGTGGTTGCTTCTTTATTTGGTGTAACATGTGTTCTTTGCCATCTGCACGTAGATGACAATATCAGCCCTGTTTCCCAGCCTTTGTTTCGGACGAGCGGAAGTTGAGTTGGTTGAGAAACTGCAGGCCTGGGCACTGTAGACGTATAGCGTCGCCAATAGGAGATCACGGATATTATAGTAGTAAAATTCTTCACCTGAAATGCCACACCTCAGGCTACTAGAAACTAAGTACATCATTCGTACAACAGGTTGCGCGCGGTTGAACCTTTGAAAGTCCCCGGATACAGCAATCGTAAAATACTATACACCGACACGGGCATAGTTTGAAACGGGTTTGTTCAGGTGACGGGAAACTTCATGGTATGTGACTCTGCCAGTGCTCGGTGAGAGGCGATGGCTTTCTCTGATATGTAGTTATAAGCCATGACAAGTGGGATAAATTACCTGAGTCGAGTCGGAAATTCACGACACTTACTTTGGTACCGTCAAGCCAAGCCAATTTCCCGCAGTACTGGGCTCTGAGTTATTGGAGGACGAAGATACTATTCAACAAGGAACACTTACACGGCTTCAAGTTGCTGTCGGGTGGTACAAGTAAGTTGCCTCAGACGGCCACGACACGATGCCTCCTTTCCCGTCAACTCCGTTGAATCCCAACCGTGCTCATTCTCTCCTACGCAAACACCCTTCTTTGTTCGGGATACCATTCTTACTTATTATCGTCGGGGCTTCCTTTGGTCTCTCGAGCTTCACCCAAACGCGGTATGACCTGCAAGACCAGAAGATACAGAAGGTATGAATCAGCCTATGGGGACTCTCCAGTTTTGATAACGTTGGACTTTGAATAGGTTTCAAAGGAGCAAGAGTTGGGTTTAACGAAGAATCGGAAGAAGTTTGACATACGAGAGGAATATTTCGTATGTGACAATCTCCTAATCTCGAGAGTCCCAGATGATTGACGCTTTTCAACAGAGGCTGAGCGTGGCACAGGAGGATAGCTGGGAGAACAAGCGCATCCAACGGCCGAAAGGTCTCCCCGAGTGGGGAGTCCCCCCTACGGAACCCGAGCCTAAATCCACCTCTCAGTGACTGCATCTCGCCCTTCGCACTCTACGGAGTGCTTTAACGAATCTCTGCCAACGTCGAGTACTATGAGACGTTGGAAGTAGAGACCGCTCAAAGAACGCAGCTTGGCAAGAGCCGCACCGTGGATGCATCGTATTGCATTGCTTTAGACGACCGATTCCTGGCGCAGACTCATATTCGCCTCTTGCCACTTCGCCTGGTCTCCTGAAAGCGGTGATATAAAATCCGGGACCCCATCCACTCTAGCTGAAGCCACCAGGTGCGCCAGGTACTGTCGCCGACTGTCAAAGATGCGGGTGAAAATCACGAGTAGTATCTACACAATCATTAGGTCCCCTCATATTCGTTATATCACTGAGGATATCTCTCTTTAGTCTTCCAGTTTGTTGCTATTCGTGTATATTATCAGGGTAGCCGTGTATTGATTGAGTCTCGCTTCATTCACCATGATTCTTTGACGGTGGTATATTTCTTGATCGAGCGCTTCAGGCTTCGAGCATAAAATCTAATCTAATCTGTTCTCTCCTACCTCCATCATCGACGACCAGCTCAACGACGACGGTCCACTCGCTCCATGCCTCGACGTCCTCAGAGCCTATAATGCAAGCAATCAACGAGCCACGTAGGCTCTCTGATATCACCATCGCGATGACACGACGTCTCTTACGATTTCCGTCACGAATATTGGCTCGAATGCGCCGACTAGACGACGTCTTGGACGCCCAGGTCACTCAGCCTAGTCCAGGATACTCAAGCACGACGTCGGAGACGAACTCTCGCTTGCATACTCGTATACGCGATACTGCACCCATGCCGGGACCGTGGGGCTTCATAACTTCAGGGTACTTCTTTGGTCTGTTCTTCATGGTGAGTACGATAACCCGAAATTCGGCAGTTCCTGACGTTGGCCTGCTAGGCTTTCGTATTGCATCGCGTGCAAAATATGGTTGTGCCTCCCCGACAGCAAATCGGTCATCGTCATTTGCGTGAGAGGGGGGCGGTATGGTCTACTCTGTTTCGGTCATTCTTTCCAATGGACCTGTCATCTACTTTCTCTCGGTTCATCTTTCGCATCCCTTCGCTCTTCTTCCTGCTTCGGTCCCTCATCCTCTGGACGTTCATCCTGGTACATACCGCGGGCATCTTCCTTCAGTGGTCAGACTCTGTCCTGGGTCAGTGGGCAGCACAGAAATCCATGGAAGACATATGTTGGTCGACATTCCTATCAGTATGCTTGGCATTATTCGTAGGATCGCTCACGAGCGGGATGGAGGGTTGGAACCCTGCGAGTAACGCTCCGTTCAACCTGTTCGGGTATGCATTCGTGTTGTACATCTATGCATCTCCGATCACACACGTTCACAAGGGCAAAGGGATAGCCTCAAGGCCAGACATACACGTGCTCATCACGATGATACTGCCTCTCCTACAGGTTTGTTTTTGTAGCTATATCCATCGTCAATCGCTGACCCTAATCGCAGCTCGCGATGACACACTGCCTTGAAGTGAGGCAGCGCTGGGCACGTCAACGGTTGATACCGACGACAATCTGTGGTGTGCTCTCGCTCATCCACTTTCATTGTGTATTCTGGCTCTTCCCCACATCATACCCGCTACCAAACATCGTGCCCAACGTCATCGAGTCGTTTCTTTTGCTCGTGACACTCACAACCTGCGCGCTCAACGCCGTAACGCAGGTGCTCCTCACAGGAGCGCTGACAAAACCGCTTTTTGGACATTCTGCTGCATTATTGCCAAAATGGGAAGAAGACTACTCGGTGGTGTTGTTCAGATTGGGTACCGCAAGTTTGGAAGCGACGAGTGTGGCTGGATATGGGAATGAAGCGGGTGGTATTGCGAGGTCTTCGTTAGACATACGAGGTGTTCGACCCGACAAGAACACCGTGGAAATTTCGCGCTCCGGTATGGTGACCATGACACTGGGAACAGACGACACTGGACGACACCGGAAGTTAAAAATAGGGTTTGCGAATGAAATAAAGAATGTCAGGGCAGGAACGAGACAGACGGAAGTTTGGGCGGATACCTTGGTCAACGTCGCTTGGTACCGTGCCCTTGGGCGGTTTGTGGAGGGTATGTGGAGGTTTGCCAGCGGGTCTTTCAGGATGCTTTCCGCTTTTGTCAGGCGTAAGCCTAATCTTCAAAAGTTTGCAGGGGAACAACTGGACATTCCCAATCTGCATGCCATCGGGGAGGTGGAGGCGGATGACGTCGACGAGGACCCGGACGTGTACGAGAGGTTCCTTAGAGGCGAAGAGTTGAGCGAGGACGATGAGGACTTTGAGCTCTCTTCACAGCACGACCTTGATTCTCCGGAAAACATGTCACCAAGCATCTCTGACGCCGAGGAGGACAGCGACGGAGCTGTCGGGGAAATTAACGGCAGCGAAGCTATCACTTTATACGCTGACCTTTCACAAGCGGGGTCCACATCTACGTCTGCACCTCTCCTCCTCGCGCACATGACAGATACTTCATCTTCCCCTTTAACTCGTCGCCGATACGCGTCTCTCGTGCTTCGTAGTGGATCGGCTCCTACAACTTCTTCCGGATTAGATAGCTCGGACTGGGGTTTATTTGTACGACAGCGACAAGAAGCCAAACGGAAAGAAAATGGAGGTAGAGACGAAGGTGGCGCTTTCGCGGAAAGCAGAAGGAATTGTGTCATATGTACAGTAGAGGCTAGGGAAATTATTTGCTGGCCTTGTCGGCAAGTGGTTTTCCCTCCTCCCAGCGGAAGTTTATTTAATCGCGAAATTCACAGATGTCTTGCATTATGCGACGATTGTAGGGAGAACCTTGCTTCGCGGTCTTCTGCGTCCAAGCATTTGTGTCCGTGTTGCCGTACGAGGTAAGCGTTATGTTCCTCTCCCTCTTTCCCCCGTTCTCCTCTGACTCATGGTTTATCCTTTCAACAAAGTGTGGAAGGGTATTCGAAGATATATATCCCTTGAAGTATATCAGTACTGTGCAGACTGTATTATACTTGTATGTATCATACTATCATTCGTACTTTTTGGTACTACCTCTATAACCTTGACTCAGACAGGTTATTAATTTATTTGGCATATATCACGAAGAAAGCACTCGGACTCTGCGAACGTATACATATTGAGCTGGTGCAGTCTCATGCTTATCTCGTACCACATCCAAACTTCGGTACGAGCCTGCCCTGGAGAAACTAGGAGCATGCATTTAACCTGATCCAGTTAACGCTGACCTAGTACAGATGTTCAATTCACACGAGAAAGCCTTACTCAGAGCTCCGTTTTCTCGGGGTTTCTCAGCTTCGTTCCTGCTCCATTCTTTCCCCAACTGTCAATAAACTGCTTTCTGATAGAAGCTGAGTCGCTTCCTAGATTGCCTATTTTCGTCCCTCAAGACTGGCCAGGTTGGCTTCGTATAAGGACGAACCTAGAATGTGGCGTCTTATACCAAGTATATAAATCTAGAACCTATTCTTGAGGTGCGTACACAACATCTCCTACTGGTTCTCACCTTTCTATGGCTTCCTCAGTTCTCAAAGGTACACGGCTTGCGGGCAAAGTCTGCATTATCACTGGAGCAGGTTCGCTGCACGGGATTGGGTGAGTAATCTTATTTAGTATCATCATGATGGAAGTACAATATGACACAATGGTTTGCTTTTCACAGGAGAGCAACTGCTCACCGCTTTGCCCGCGAGGGTAAGGAAGTTGTTATACTTTATGAAGGTCAATATTTGAAGATGAATCAATATCTATTGGAATACAGGAGCTCGACATCTGTACTTGGTTGACCTTGTGGCCGACAACTTCCCTACCATTCAATCGTCTTTGCATGAGACGAATCCCGATGTTAAAGTACGATCCAGATTCTGCACTGATTGCACGGATAAGATACTTACAACGTCTTTGTACAGGTGACTACCATCCAAGCGGATGCTGCAGATGAAGAAAAGATCGCGTCTATATGCAAGATGGCGACGAACGAGAATGGCAGGCTGGATGTATTCTTTGCAAATGTAAGATTACAAACCGCTTGTTTCACCTTCCCATGTCATATCTACATTACCTCCCGCAGGCCGGAAAGGTTGTTGCGAATAGCGATTCCCTCGAACCATATCAAACGATTTCAGCGGAACAGTTCATGAAGTGCATATCAAACAATACCCTATCGTACGCGTTGCATTTGTCTCTAGCGCTGACAATTATATTTAAGATGCTTTTTTCAGATGCTTCCTTGCACTGAAACACGCCGCGGATGCAATGGCCAAGGCGGACGAAAGCGCTGGGAAATTGACAGGCGGAGGAAGTATCATTCTGACATCCTCTAGTATGTGGAAATAATTTGTTAGTACTGTTCTCTGCTAACATCCAGATCTACAGTTGCGGGTATACGCTCAGGATTGGGACCGATGGACTGTGAGTAATACTATATGTACTATGGGAAATGTCTCAGCACCTTTGCCAATAGACAGTGCAAGCAAAGCGGCGTAAGTCACCATGTCTTGACACTTTAACATATGATATATATTGATACTCTGCACACTAGGATCATAAGTTTGGCACAAACTGCCTCATTTCAGCATCAAGTAACGCGAACTGGCGTCCGTGTAAATGCTATATGCCCCGGTGCCATCAAGACTGACCTTTCCGTCTCGGTATTCGAAATGCTCCGAGAGCGTAACAACAGTATGGGGCAAACCGTCACGTTTTCCCGAGTTGGTGTACCTGAGGGTGTGACGCGTCCATGCATTTATCTAGACGATGGAGCTGATTTTTATTTTATTTTGTAATGGCAGAGGTTGCGAACGTCGCCCTGTTTTTGGCTTCAGGTTCGTTCTCTGGACGACGAGAATGTTTTGTAGCTGACGTGAGATACAGATGAATCGAGCTTCGTAACTGGGCAACAGTGCGTCGTGGACGATGGCTTGTCGAATTTTGTTTCAATGGATAAACTCCGAGTTGAATGGTAGATTATTTTTCAGCGACGGATTGCGCTTCTCCAGAATTCTTTCTCTCTCAAGCTTGAATCTGTTCAAACACCTACATTTACGGTTGCTCATATTCCTAGCCCAATGGATTCAAATTGGAACAGGATTATATGTATACAAATTACAATGGTACAATGAAAATTATACGTGATTATTAGGGTATGTCGTGAAAGGGGTGAAGAATGTCCTGGGTTGTCATGATAATATCTAGAGTTCAGACAGTAGTCTGTTTCCGTCCACGTCGCATGTCGGTACGACTTCGTCTTTTGAAGTCCCGTGTTGTTTGCAAAACTGTAGTCCGTTTTGCCATATTTTTTCAGGACCTCCTTCGGGTAGGCGACGGATAATCTTTGCTTTCTCAAGGCGCTATACAACAGTTTTAGCGGCAACACAAAGCGTGTAATATTGATATGAAACTCACGATCAGCACATCCCAGACCCAATGATAACACCACCAGTTAACGTCGCATTGTTTGAGAGGGACACTCTCCATGATCTTCCGTATCTCAGTCTCATCCGACGAGACGTAATCTATGAAAACCAACGCTGCGAGATGTGGTGTCCGTCCGAACGAGAGTCCCTCACTTGCAGGCTGGAGCTCGTCGCGCTTGTATTGCCAGTGGTTGTCTCCTGCGAATGTGGAAATATGGTACCGGAAAGACGACTTGGTGTTTGACTTGGGATCAGGAACAAGCAATAGCGCGGTGTGGGTCGTATGATCTGGTTTCTGATTATCTCGAGGGTAGAAGGCCATGTATAACCGCCTAGGTTTATGTTTAAATATTTTGAGCATACTAGCTGCCAGTCCGAGTCGCTGAAACGAACAGTCAGTTCGGGGCGGTCTTTATCTGACGCCTGTGACTAGGCGCAGTGCTCACCGACTCTGAGAGGATCCCGGGCAGAGTGAAAGAACGAGAGGTAACAAGTAAGAGGTCGTACATATGAGAGGAAATGGACGGCGACCAACCGCCGCCATTCCGATACTTTGTTTGTCCTGAAACGTGCCCGCGGTTTCCAACGACGACCAGGAAAGCGTCAAATTAATAAGAATATATGATCATCACACATCGAGGCACCCTCAGGGCTTGAGACATACATAACAAACATACAGCACTCCCAGCTCCCATTCACGCTAACAAGAGGATTAACGGTTCAACGCAAAGCGACGGATCTATGCCATGTAGATATTATGATTGATGATTTAACATTTTTACCTAGCGAGAACGACATGCGTGAACAAAGCGTAACCGGACACAGAAAGACAGCACGATACCAGACAGCTTGAAAGTCCAAAAGTGTTATGAATATGAATACAACCTGATACAGGCCATCGGACAAAAATACAGATAGCTTCAATCCTTGCTAAGCCTGCTATTCCCTTGCAAGCTTTCCCGCTACCCCCACTGCTTCATCTCTCGCTTGTCCCAACTGTGGATCGAGGCTTGTCGTGCCAGGTTCAAGTGATTCTGTTTGTTGCACCTGTCCATGATTTGCCGACGACGACGGTCCGACGCTAACACCTTGCTGCTGCGGATCATCTATTACTCCTCCAAACGGAGCGACAAGCGGACGATGAAAACGCGCACGGAAATCGTTTGGTGGTCCCTGACTCGGGTCGTGTACACCATATGGATTGGCTGCGTGTTGGGCGGCCACCGCAGCCGCGACATTCATCGCCGTAGCATAGTGCGAAGCACCGTCTTGCATGCCCCCCGAGCCATCTGGAGGCTTCGGCGCCCCTGCAGGATTCTGTGCATAGTGCTGCATTCGCCTCTGTTTTTTTACAACAGAGTTTGTAAGGTCATGATTGTCGGGCAGGCATGCATACGCACTTGTTGGTCCCAGTGATCCCAAGCCTGTGCGATGATGGGTTCTAACGATGCGAGCTCTTCGTTGCTCATGTTGAGCGTCCGAAGAAGGTGTGCTTTTAAAAGCGGTGCGCATGAAAAGGAGAGGAGTAATGTCGACGCAAAGGTCTGTCCGCCGAGTGGCGGCCCCTGAGGGAATGGTGGCTCGGCCACGACATGAGGATGATGTTGCATTTCGTGTGGCAGGAGTTGCTGGTATTGACCGTTCTCGTTGATGCGATATTGTAATTCGTCCATGCCTGGCATGAGTTCGTTGCCCATGTCAAGACCCAGCTCCCTCAATTTCTTCTGTTTGGCCAGCGCGCGGTGCTTCCGTTGTCTCTCACGCGCCGCGGTCCGTACTCTCTCCCGCCTGGCTGCCTCATCGGGGTCGAGGTCGTCTTGCTTGTCCTCTTCAGGAAAGGAGTCGGGTGGAAGTGAGAGGGATGGCTCAGGAGGAGGTGCACTTGCCTCTACTTGAGAACCAGGCATCATATGGCTAAGACCGGCCTGGCGGTCACGCTCTCGTTTCCGACGCTGCCGCTCTGCAGCTTTCTCTCTCTTATGCCTCTGTGTATCTGTCTCGTTGTCGCGAGCACGTTTGCGGGTATTCGGGGACGAGGCCTGATGATTCGGATCCATTTCCAAAATTCAATTGTTTATTCTCTGCGGTCAAAGCTGCTGCAGCTCGTCGCTGCGAACGTTGTAGCAGTGTGACGAGGATGTGACGGAGGTCGGCGGTGGTCGTGACGGGGATCGTGACGGTGAACGACAAGATTGGGACAAACAATGTCACACTCAGTTTTAGAGCGCCAGTGGCGTGAGAACCCGAATCTCTACCCAAAGCGAGTAAACGCGGCAAACAGAACATTTATTCCTATTATTCAGTACATTTATTCTACGGCAATCTTTCTTTCCTTCTTGATCATGCTCTCCCGCCCAGGGCCAACACCGATCCACTCTATAGGTACATTCAGGAATCGCTCGATGAATCCGATGTATTTCTGGCAATTCTCAGGCAGATCGCCAAACGAGGTGGTAGACGCAATCGAGCTTTGCCACCCGGGCAAGGTGACATACACAACTTCAACCTTGTCAAGCACCCCGAGATCCGCTAGACCCAAAGTTGAATCAGCATTCGTTGGGCAGCCGTATAAAGTTGGCTCACCGGGGAATCCTGGCAGTTCTTCTTCGTTTAGCATGTACTTGACCGCGATCTTGATCTCTTTGAGGTCGTCCAATATATCAAGCTTGGTGAGATTGAGAGTGTCGTATCCGTTGATAAGACAAGAGTGCTTCATCACCACGAGGTCGAGCCAGCCACAGCGGCGACGGCGGCCGGTAGTTGTGCCATACTCTCGTCCGACTTCTTGTAGGTGAACACCGACATCCTGTCAGGTATTCTCGATCAATAACAGCGGATTAAAACATACACAAAGACACGCACGTTAAGCTGTTCAGTTGGGAAAGGGCCGCCACCGACTCGTGTTGTGTACGCCTTGATGACACCGATCGTAGTTCCAACCATCTTCGGCGGAATCCCTAGACCGGTGCTGACACCGCCGATAGCGGTAGCAGACGATGTGACAAAGGGGTATGTACCAAAGTCGATATCCAGCATGAGGGCATTGGCACCCTCCACGAGGACTTTCTTGCCCTCGCCGAGCGCCTTGTGGATGTAAACGACGCTGTCAACGACGTACGGCCTCAATCTTTCCGCTAGGACCTACGCACAAGTCAGGCACATCTAAAATACATACTGGCGCGGCATACCTTGTAACGAACAATCTCACCCTCGGTATCATACTCGAAATGACCGTAGCGCTTGAATCGACCCTCAACAATCTTGCGGAACTTCGCAGCAAAGGTCTCATGGTCGAAAAGATGATGTACACGAAGGCCCGAACGAGAGGCCTTGGCAGAGTAGGCCGGACCGATCCCCTTCTTTGTGGTACCGATGCTAAGATGCGGCTTGAGTTATGCTGCCTTTTAATGACGCTCAGGATAGGCGTACCTAGAACCTCCAAGTTCTACTTCCTTTAACCCATCCACAATTTGATGGAAATCGAAGACAAGATGTGCGCGGTCGGAGATGAACAACCGACCAGTACAATCGAGACCTGTTGAACCCGTCAGAGCATGCCCCATCGGGCCTAGGATACGGCTGGCGGGTACCTTGAGACTGCAATGCGTCGAGCTCAGCAAAGAACGAAGGGATGTGTACCACGACCCCGTTGCCGATAAGACCAGTGCACTTTGGATTCACCAATCCTGATCAAAACGTCAATATATGCGCGCCTCTGAGACTGATTTCTGGAAGAACGCACCACTCGGAAGAAGATGAAACGCAAACGTGGTCTTGACCTTCTCCGGACCCATAGGAACGACGATAGTATGACCAGCATTGTTCCCTCCAGCACAACGTGCGCATACGTCGACCTCACCAGCTAAAATATCTACAAGTTTACCTTTCCCTTCATCGCCCCATTGCGATCCGAGGACGACCGTCACTGCGAGTCAACATCGTCGGTCAGAACAACGTAGAATCTCGATCTCCCTGATAAAATCCGAGAACTCACCACTCATACTCCTGCCAACTCTCGCAGCAAAGGAGAGGACAAGTCGGGTGTGCTCGTCGTTATCAGATGGTTGCAAGCAAAGTTCAGTCTTGGAGTCACTTTCGATTTGCGGACAAAACTGAGCGGCCGAAATGGCTTGAAGCGCCCGTCTCAGATAAGATAAGATAAGATCGCTGTTACTGAAGAGCTTCACAAGTTCACGATTGATAGAAGCACATCATAGTGAGGACCTAAACGCGATGGACAGGCAAGAAAGATGATGTATCTACAAACCACGACAGCGGCGTGGTCACATTCCTGAGAATATTGTTGCGAATGCTATTTTTTTGGTTTTAGAATTGTAGTACTACTAACACCATCAATGTGCAGTGGCTAATCCTTGGTTCAACCCAAATGTCCTGTCTTGGTAGTAGTCGTTGTGACAATTGGTACTAGTACTCAAAATGCGGTTAAATTCTCTTTATATCCATTCGAGCGGCCTGCGCAAAAATCGCTCCCTCGTCTCTGTGGTAAGATCCCTGCCCTTATATCGCTTGTATCTTGGACTATAGTTCATGAAGGCGTCGTTCCAATTCACTCTAATTTCATCGTTAGAGGTGATGGCGACCAGGTTATCAGTTGAGCTCCTTTGATCGTCACTAAAATTGAAAGTCAAAAATCTCAGTAAAAGTTTTGCGGATCACACAGAACACGTACATGAATCCCCTCGAGCAGATAGTTCCTGTGCCTTGGAACATCCGAGATCTTTGGATGTCCTTGAAAGGATGGGTTGGCGCGAGTGAATCAGCAGTTACGGCATCGCTTAAGCGGATGTTCCAAGTCTGTGCGCCCCTTGGGACGTTCATATCTCCCGTAATCTTCCAAGCTCGTACTTCTCGCATCACTTCGTCGTACTCCAGAAACAGTATTTCGGTACCGTGGGGGCCGTACGAGCCCAACCACAGCCCCTCAAGGCTTCTGGGATGCCAATCGTCATCTGACGGTTCTTGACCGACCTGTATGAGCGACCGAAGTGGGTAATACCGTCGATGGAACCACCCAAGTGGGTCCGAAGAGTGTTGATTTCTCACATCCGGCAGAGGGACAGGAGCCTCGTGACATGCCAAAGGATGACCTCCGGATCGGTAGGACGGTCGGATTGTGAGTGCTGCAGGCTTGACTACGCTGGTCGCGTCGCTGTAAATGAAAGCCCGAGGTGCTGCTTTGATAAAATCCTTGCCGCCCAGAGATATGGGAGAAGGCACTCGCTTCAGGTGGGGTAATTCGCGGGTATAGTCATACCACGCATCAGCATCAGGTGAGGGGAAATCGGGATGCGGACTGCTCCTGACAGGTTCAGGATTTGTGCTGCCCGTTGAATAGGCTAAGAATGCAGATTGACATGTCTCTGAGAGCACATGCAACGTCGGAACGTGGATGGATGCAGTGTCCGGTCCAAAGTATTCACCCTGCTCGGTGCCAGTGACATGCCAGCTCAGGACAGCGCGCTGGGACCGATCCTCCATCTTCGGTAGCGTGATGCTCGCGAAAGCAAAATACTCTGGCAATTTTGGCGGCTGCTCTTCATCATCATTATCGAGTAAGTGCCTCGGCCAAAATCGCCAGACTTCGCCCACGATCCCCTTGTATTCAGGGTCGACGCGGAATTCAATAACACCCCCTTTGAATGGATGGTCGCTTGCCCAAAGACCGAGTAATGACCCGTAAGGGTGAAGAAGCAGAGTGTAGATTCTGTGATATGACGTATCACCAAAGTCTGCAGGCTCGTTATCGCCGTAGCGACGACAAAGCTCCTGCCAGATGGCCTCATCTCGACTGAGAGAGTATAAAGAGCGAGATGTGCTCAGTAAAGAAGCAATATCTTTCCCTGGTAGCAACACACATAACTCCCGCACGAGATCATAGGGCAAGTCAACAATTGTTGCCAATTGTTGTGACAACTCGCACTCAGATAATGTCCTGAATGGTAGCGGGGAGTGAGTAATGCCCAAGTCGATACCTGTGGACAGAAAACGTACATATTATCGTGAAAGGCAAACTCTCAGACGAGTAAGTTGTGGAGAAAGGGCAAGTTGCTACTTGGAAGTAGTAAGTTGTGAGGGAGTTTAGAGGCCCCCTGAGCTAGTAGATGGTGGTTGTAATGAAGAAATAATTCAGGAGAAGACATCGAGTCTGATGGGTATTTATTTACATGGCAAGAGCGGATAGGAGCGGATAGTGGCGGATAGGCCCGTTGATCCGTCGCATGTCCCGACAAGTTGCCTCATCACTAAATACAGATAAGATAAGATAAGATCAGCCGCGTTCAAAACACCGCGGGTCCGCGGCATTCCTCAATATAAATCAGACTGATGACCAGGTCACAAAATTACAAGATGCCTAGTGTCGTTCTTGTTCACGAATGAAATCTATGTACAAGGAGTGCAGGAGTGTTGTTAACGCAAAATAAAAGAATGAACGAATATCACAGCCTGAGAGCTGTCTTGTCTGAATCAGAAGAAATAAGTTAGGCCTTGGTCACTATAATCGGACCATCTATGCGATATAAAAGGTTAGATTTCTGTGGTCTGCTAGATGGTCTTAAACCTCACCTGCTAGCACTAGAGTGAATTTGGACTACGCTGCGGTCGGAGAACAGGGAGTCCGACAGCCCGTCGTTGAACATAGTCATTGGGTTTCTGTGGCTATGCCAAGAGGGAGGCGTCAGAGGAATATAACCAATGTCGTTTTCGAGTTCAAAGTTCCTAGCATCTCTATAAAAAAAAGACCATGTCTTGATGGGGGTATCCAACGTGAGAGTCTGGCGCATAGGTCATTAGGTTAATGAAATTCAAAAGAAAAGAAAAGAAAAAAAACTATGCGTACCAAGCTCGGTAAAGATGGATCGTCCTCGGCGTCCTCAATCATATAGAGCGAAGAGGGAACGTCAATCCAATAAACGACATCGTCTGGGTCCGATAGATCTTCCAAAGGCGGGGTGGTGTTGTACAATTTGCATAACTTCGGTATTTTGAGAGTTAGGGCCTTTATCCCGCGCACTGATTGCGCGAACTTGTGTCGGCCTCTGAGAAGCATGGAGGAATTAAGTCAGGAGAAAGAAAGTAGATATCATGATATTAAGGACGAGGGAATTGAAATGTCTCCTATATTTATGCATGTCAAACAATGGCCTGTGGCCCAAGGCTTGTGGCCCGAGGTTTGTTTGCGGTCGGTCGTGGCCACTGTTGATGGATTCCTTAGCAAAGCGTTCCTGATCCTTCGCAAACAATAACAATGTACGTCTTCGGCCCTCTCATAGATAGATCATTGTGTGAGCGGAGTATCAGGAATGCAATCACGGTGGTCCGTCTTCGCATGGCTTGGTTCCTGCGGTGCTGTAAATTTTGTATTCGACATTTAGACCGGCCGAGGATTTCGAGATACACTAGAGTCAAGGAAGTCACGACGAGAACTCGAGCTTGAGTTTGCAAAGCCAAATGGTGACAAAGTTCGAGTTCGAGTGTACAAATTTCAACCCAATCAAACTGTTGAGCTGGCGTCTACAGACTCCGATTTGATCTCTGTATAGACGCGCAAACTTGCGGCTTTGAAATTGCATCTCACGACGGTCGTAGTAGAAATTTCAGAAAGACATAGCGTGATGCCTATCGTGCTTGGTATACTGCCCTGACATAAGATTAATACGCTTACAAAGATAACCGTACAGCCCTTGCCCCTAACTCTATGCGACTGACACGACAGCCGTCTCCCCGACATCGATAATCCCGAATCCACCATCTTCGTCGAAATCTGGGACTTTCTCGCGCTCCTTTGCAGCAATCAGCTCCGCAACAGGCTCACTAGCTTCTACGTCCGACCCGGCGAACGTGGCAAAATGCATTCCTAGGCTATGTCGTGCACGGATATCTTTGTGCAAACGCACAGCGTGGTTTGGAGATGCGTGCAGGCCATCCAGGAGTTCAGTTGAAACAAGCTAGCAGGAAAAGTAAGAATCAGGTTAATGTAACTAGGAGGAAACTTCGAAACATACTCGGAGGCCAAGGGAGGATATCCAGGAGAGCGATCCGCCGCGCCAAATTGGAATCATTGCGAGGTCAAATGGTCCGTACTTTTGTCCAATCTCTGCTTCCTTTATCAGAGGGATATTGATAAATAATGATATTCATACCTGCAAATGCGGGACATGGACCATCCTGCGTCATATACCCCGTGTCTCTGCACAGAGAGAAGTTTAATGATGCTATAGAAGAAACAGCGTCAAATTTACCCTGCGTGATATACTGAGGTACGACGGTCCTTGCTTTCTTGTTGTACTGCCCAGCTGGACCACAGTGTTGTTCGCTGATCAAGAAACCCTCTGCCTGGGGTACGGGGTTTAAATAGGTTAAAGTACCAGCAAACTGTGGTACGCACCGCTTCCATGCTGTGCAGGCGTGCATATAAATTTTACTAATGGATATTCTTCTGTCAGGCGTAGCCCTATGCTCTCATGCCAATCTAATTGAATAATCTGGTCGGACGGAATCCCACAAGATCGGAACCAAGGTTCGTTCCCTGCGTGCTGATCAGAAAGAGCACTAGCGAAGAATATAGAAATATACCTAACGGTGCTATAAATTTGACATGCGTCCCTTTCAACTTGTGAATTTGGTCGATTGTTGGCCAATCGAGATGATCATAGCTAACGCGCACGGTATGTTTAATTCATAACTTTTTTCGTAAATTCATGGCATGCAGACTCACTGGTTGTGGCTTGTCACCACGAATTGGAAGTCTGGAAGCTCTTCTATGGTGCATGGAGGCGGTAGTCTCCGTCTTGGACCCGCTGATTGATGAGGAGATGCGCGTTCAGACCAGATGGGATCAAACAGAATACGGACGGGCTTCAGACCCGACACCCTAGGGAGCTGCACCATGAAGCCCTGCAGCACACGATTCCGCAGATGTGTTGATATTGTGTTGGACAATCGTTCGGATAAGATGCTTACTGCATGTCCTAACCAGGTAGCTTTGAGCACATCATCTTCAGGCACAGATTGACCAAAGTCTGGCGTAATAACTTTGACTTGTTTGATAGGATATCCTTCGATGCGCTTGGCGAGAGCGAGTGGAAATTGTGAGAAGACTTGTCGAGATGCAAGCAGTGATTTCGCTGCCCATGGGTTTAGGAATGCTGTTGCAGAATCGTTTGCATGGTGAGAAGGAGGAGGTGAATCCGGAATGTCCATTTGGTTTTCTAGACAAGTCCTTGGAGTTCAGTTTCATTTTATTTCTGAGCAATATATGGCTACGTCATGTTCTACTTTATGGGCGCTTACTAATCAAGGGCGGCGGCTCGTCGGGCCCGACAACCCGAACCGGAAAAGCAGTATTGGGCCCGCCGCATCATTTCGAATTTTGAACTTGGCAAGTAACTCTGTCTCTGGAACCTCTAACACACACCCAGGCAATAAAACTCTGGTTCAAAAACCCCCGGTTATTTGTGAACTTTGTCTTCGGTTCAACACTCGCACACGCACGATCAAAACAAAAGTTCTAGGAGCAATACTTGCGTGGCACGAATAGTACAGCCTGCCACACGGATGGCTGCCTCATGGCCCTCGCTGGTTACTACGCTCCAATTGCCCAGAGGAAGATTCGCTGTGTTCTGCTTATACAGCATTGACGCTGTCCAATCTATTCCATCAGCGTCACATCCCTACGTGACAGCGGCCTGATACTCAGCGTCTGTCTTTTCAACCCCTAGTACCACGAGCCTCAGGAGCAGTAGTGACTATCCTGCGTAAGTCGGGTCTCTGTGAATCAATTTTCGGCTTTTTGGCAGACTTGCCAACTACTAGTACTTGTAATATGGTCCAATCACGTTATTCCTGCAAGGAATGTGGTCACGCAATCTTCAGCTCAGAGAGTAAAGGAGTTGCTCAGCTGCATGTTGCCTTGTTTCATTCCAATAACGTGAGAAAGTATCTTCATTCTTGCTTTTCTTACTGAAGCTATATTTCAGTTCGATAGCTGCATCGAAATCAATCATGATGAGCCTCCAGCGGGTAAGGAGAGTGCGAAGATCGCGGACCGCAAGGTGCCCCAAATCCACCAGGTAGATCTCACTCTTCATTATCTGCAACTCATGGCATTGATTGTAAAACAGAGGCTGTCAACCCTTTTGTTAGAAATCACTTTGGAAGTTATAAAAGTACCATCTCAAGACAAATTGTGCCGGGATAGGTTCGGTTCGTTTTCCTTCATGATACGATCTTCACTAATCTTCTGATAGTTACGCTCTACTCTCCGAGTTAGAGAATTTTTTTTCTAGGACAGAAAATTTAGCCCGGGTTCTGGCTGAGAGTGATTCATTCCGTGCACGCCTGCTACAAGTGAGACCGTTCATTTTGACAAGGCGCTTCGCTAAGATTTCACTAGATTCTAGACTCTGCCGGAACCATCCAACAGAATCGAATATCCCAAGCATACAGCGATGATCGAGGAGACATCATCGAACTCATGAGGACCCTCCTCGAGAGCCACGGGCACCGCAAGGATATCGATGCATTAGCCGACAATTCGCATCTATCCGAAGCATTTTTGGAACTCATCGAAGAAGTCAGCGATCATGAGCTATTTCTTTTGGAGTATTCTCACAGTGTCTTACAGATCCTAGATGACATTCGATACAGACATCCGAGTACTGAAGAAGAAGCCGAGGCCAGTATACTTCCGACTGAAGACGCTGCATTCCGCTCGCGCCTTCGACGTGCCAGCATACATCTGGCAAAGGTGTCAGACTGTATGCCGCCCTCGCTATATCTAAAAGTCGTCGTTCTCGAGCATCCGGAATGCCTCACGGGAGGGGGATTTGCTGACATATACCAGGGCAAATATAACGATCAGTTAGTCGCGATGAAGAGGCTTCGCGTATTTTTGTACCAATCACCGAAGGATAGGGCACGTACTTCTAAGGTAGTCGATAACATTCACTACTTTAAACTTGCGTCTTATCCTTCGCAAGTTGTTTCGCCGCGAGGCCCTCATGTGGAAGCACCTCGATCACCCCAATATTCTCAAATTCCTAGGAATCAACTCTACGCTATTCTCAGGCCCCTCACCTTGCTTGTGCATGGTATCTCCGTGGATGGGGAAGGGAAACGTGCATGACTTTAGAAAGTCAAAGCCTAATGAAATGTTTTCCGAGACGGAAGTATTTGAAGTGGTGTGTGGTCAATCCCTACATTATTCATTGGCTTCCAATAACAAACACCCTCCAGCTGACCGGGATTGCATCGGGCTTAGCATATCTTCACAGAGAGAGGATCGTCCACGGTGATTTACGGGGTGTAGGTCTCCTGTGCTTTGATCTTCGGCGCTCTATCTCATAAAATTCCACAGCCTAATATCTTAGTTGATGATGAGGGCCATATGCTCCTCGCTGATTTTGGTTTGGCAGACTTTGGTGATTCCACATCCTCACCCACTACCTCAACTCAGCCTGGAGCGGCGGCATGGCAGGCTCCGGAGCTTCTGGACCCTGAGACATTTGGATTGAGTTCTTCTCATGTGACATACGAGAGTGATATCTTCGCATTTAGTTCTGTTTGCTGGGAGGTACGCTTGAGAATCTATCCATTTAACGTCGAACTAATCAGATCTATATGACTCGAAGATCCATGTTGGCCTGCCGCCATTTCACCCCTTGAAAGGCTTACAAATCTCAAGCAAGGTTGTCGTCGGCACCCGCGCTTTGCGCGAGTCCTCAAGCAGAGAAATACCCGATGCGCTGTGGTCTTTGATATGCTCCTGTTGGGAACATCGCCCGCAATTTCGCCCAACTGCCCGGATGTTACTTGGCGCTCTTCAATCTGCAATGTCATCTGGGGTATATGATACTGTTCTGTCAATGGATCAGGATCTGTCGCCAATACACGACGGTATCAGCGTTGGATCTCCTGCGTTTATATCTCAGAGTTCGTTGGCATCAATGTCAGCTGGGGTGCCTTCGATGCTCTCAGCAGGCAATTCAACCCCATCTCTTACCCTGTCTGTGCGATCCTCTGTGCATTTCGCTGCCACCCCATCATTTGGCGCTGGCCGCAGCAATTTATCCAGGGAAATGCCGTCTCTCAGGCTTCTTTCTCCCTCTGGTTCTTATGCATATCGAAGAAGGGGTGGCAGCCAGAATGGCTCCGGCTACTCTACAGAGCCGAGCGGTACCCTCAATTCCCAGACACTCATTGATGAGCGAACAGATTCTCATTACTCGCTGTCGCTTAGTGAAGGGAACTCGCTTGCCCCTATTGAAGAGACGAATCTGCAGGTCCCAGTTAATGGACCTAAAAACAAGAGACAGTCAGCGATGCAAGGCATGCGGCGGTGGGCCCAAAAAATCCTTCCTATACGACATTCATCTTCGAACACCACCCCGAACACCATACCGGGCAACGAAGGGGGAGCTGTTGGTGGCTTCTCGGCGAACAAGAGAGACAGAACTTTGACAAGGAAGGGTGCGAAAGCGGTACTGGCGAAGATTTAGAGTAATTGAAGGACTCGGGTTGTATTGATCCTCGTTATCTTTTCTATGCATCTTGATCGCAACTTGAGCATAATCCATTCACCACGGCATGGGACCTCCGTAAGTGTTGATGAGTCTCGCCGAGCAGGCAGATTAAAGTGGATGGCGACGGTGGCGGCGGGATCTGCAGTCAATGCTATTATGTTAGTGTCTCAAAAAGGTTCAGTCTTGGCATTAAAATCCTTGTCCTTCACATCGTGCTACTACTTAGTACTGTACTCAGCCTAAGTGAAGATAATCTAGGTTAAAGTTCAAAATATTGCTTATCGGTTAGGCGCTTAATGTTGTGGGTCGGGTTGATCAATATTAATTTGAGACGTTCAACAGAACGGCCAACTTCGATTGACTCGTTGTCTCCTGAGCTCTCTACTGAGATTTTGGTGAGTAGCAATATTAATGTGTTATAGCATCTCATACCAGGCTGTCTCAGGTTTGTTTCGGTATTTGACACTTCGTAGTAGCGCGCGGCCATGATACGAATTTTCTTATAGGATCACGTTTTGGGCGAGTAGTACCATCACAGTCAAAGCTCTCATGGAACGGCTCCATTAAAGTCAATTGCTTGTAATTTTACTCCCTCTTTGCATCGTTTTATCTGACCTTTTGCTTAGAAGGCGGCTCAAACATGCCACATTCTTCCATTCTTCCAGATTCTCCGTAACATGCCGAAAGCACTACTAGTACGAGCCTCCACATCGGAACAAATACGACATACAAGGCTTCATTGCGCTGATGCTGTCAGACATAGCACGTGTGATATGCATGGTGAACTACAGCCACATCGATCTCAGCTGCGCGCATATTGCTACTAATACTACATGCTCGTCGGGTCCTCTCACTTCCTTTCCCTTTCATTGTGCACCAGGCTGGAAAGCTCCAAAGAAACCTTGCCCCAGTATGTATTATCGTATAAATTCATCGCAGCGATGTGCTCACGAGAGCTCATGTCTCATTCAACCAGACTTGGAGTGACGAGTGGAACATCCACCGACCACGACAGATCACAGATTGTGAGATCCACAGGTTCGGTTCCACCCGCTCTGCATCTGCAGCCTGTATTTCTCTGACTCATGTATTTTATAAATAGGACTTCCACAACAGGATTCCCCTAGTATCATGGACGACAAAAAATATGTTTGCGCTACCTGCGGTCGCCCTTTTAAGACCGCCGGACATCGCGCCAGACACAAGCGAATGCATACCGGCGAACGTCAACACAAATGTCCTCATTTAGGCTGTGACATGCGATTCGCCAGACGAGATAATCTACAACAACAGTGAGTATCCTTATGTTTCCCTCGACTCGCACACTGGGCGCTGCGTGCTCCTACCCTGGGCCCAAGATATTCTCGTCGCAACATAGGAGCTGTGACTTCACCACGCCTTATTGTCATGAGTCTTGACCGTTCAGCACATCCTCTGCAACTCATGCGACTGACACTATCCGGACGTAACAGCTATAGAGTGCATATGCCACCAGGGGTGAAGCGTGTTGCAGGTCCTGCAGCTCGAGCTGCCATGGAACAAGCGGGGCTACTGGTGAACTCCCACCCAAAGCGGAAGCTGAGCCCCTCAAGCCTCCCCGACGAAGAAAAGAAATCGCCGTAGTAGAATTTCGTCATTGGCACGCAGCAGAACTTGAACTTGGTTATTTGTAAACGTACATTTCCTCTTCTCCGTTTTCTCAGGTTTTATGGGCTTCAGCCGCAGGATCGTCATTCAGTACAATGTAACACGTCAAGTGATTACGGACCATCCCGTTCTACTACTTGTTCCCACTTCTCCGAGTCGAAGGTACTCAGGCTGTCGTAGTGCTCGCACGCTGGCGGGAACATAAGGTCTGCAAAGCAAGGCGGTTTCAGAGAAGTTTTTCATAAGATCGGACCACACCTTGAGTCATAAGCACAAGATCGAAGGGCATAAAGCCTAACAAATCATACGTCGAAATTGACATTATTATCTCAGAAGTTCCACCAACCGCAAGTGAGAGCACTAGGATAATCCAGGTTATTTAGACTGTAAGGCCGACTAGCTCAGTTGGTTAGAGCGTGGTGCTAATATCAGATTACGCCAAGGTCGTCGGTTCGACCCCGGCGTTGGCCATATTTTTCTCTGTCCTCCTTTTTGTTTCAAGTCGTCAATAAGACTGAAGTTTGGACAGACTATCTCTCTCATTCTTTCTACCCCCGCGGGCCTCTTCATCAACTCGCGCGATATGCGCAGCATCATCGACACTCTCCTGCCGGTGCTCGCGTCTGAGTTTTGGCACTTACACCCGAGCACTCGTCGAAACCCTACTTCCAAGATCATCGTCCTTCGTGTTGAGCCTCTTGAGTAGCATCCTCGTTCAATGTTCCAGCGCTGACGGAGATGGCAATACCTTCAATTGCGACGTTGATGGTCCCGGACCTTGCTATCATACACAACCTAATGGATCCTCGTCTGCAATCCCACGTTCACGATTTGATCTTTTTGCCCTGTGCAATTGGCAATATCATCCGCGAGCTAGGGTCGGGTTGATCTCATGTACCGCAGTTGATACCGACCGTACGTGCTTGCGCTTTTGTCCTCAGGTTCCAGGCTAATACCAAACATAGACAGCTTATGGGCAGACGTAGGCTCCTGGCGACTGGGGCCTTAACCGCAACGACTCGGATTATCTGGATTTTGAAACAACCTACTCCGATTTGATCTACGGTAAGAGTCTAACGTCCCTTCGCTTGCGACTCTGAAACTGAATGCTGGATACAACTTACAAGGACACCTTCATTCACGGATATGTGCCGATAGACTTTCACTTCAAGGGCTACATGTCACGCAATCCCCACCTTCCCCCCTTCTTGAGGGTCAATTTGTGTAGTCGCTCTGCCTCGTGCTGTACCCTAATATGCCATGATTGCCATACTACTTACGCCGAAGATGCAAAAAGGGAAGGCATCGAATAATGAGGAGACTCGGAGCATCTCAGTGAGAAACCCATCTGGTGTACTTTGATTGTTTCTGAAGATCCGGCAAGTAATTTCAATGGCTTTATCTTTGTAGATGAACACGCCCATCAAGTCAAGGTCCGAGGAAGGTTCTGAGGAGATACAAGGCGCGCTTGATATTAAGCTTCAGAGGTAGGGGATGCGGTAGCTGCGAGGTAATCCAGGCAACATATACCAATCATACCTTTACTCATCCTTGCTTATCTACTACTTTCGGACCAATATCCACTGCCATACTATGGTCAGCCGACTTCCTTTCAATCTCTCTGCCCTCATAACGCTCCTCTCATTCCGCTCCTTCTACGCCTACCTATGATCCTTCCGGTGCCCCTTCCTCATACCTACTGAGTGCATAGCCTCGTGGAAAATATATAGCCTTTTCTCTCGCAGGGTTTCATTATCTACAGTCTTGTCGGATTCTTCAGAGCATGTCACCAAGTTATATATCAGGCTAAGATAGTGCATCCCCGGATGAAGGATCTTCTCATACGTTTTACCATGGGTCGTCCGCTCGTAAGTACTGGATAACCTTCTCTAGCTGAATTGTCTGAAATTTGCCATGCAGAATGCAATTTCTCCTATGTCTCCGAGTCTTCCTTTACCTTTGATTTCTCTGCATGCAGAGCTGTATACAGTTGAGCTTTCCCTTCCCTTTGTCTGTGATTATGTTAACTCTGGTGATTAGCATCTAGCTATCCTACTACTATCGGCTATCAGGCAGTGTGCCTTCGTATCTGGCTGGGATCAACGATGCGAGGACGGGTAAGTTATTCTATCATGACTAGAGTTTTCCTTAATAAACTAATACGGTTACTCGCAGCCGAATGACTATCTTGCACTACAATATGGCGGCTGATTCGGCCAATAAGGTCTACATCCTATCCGATGGTCGCCACCTTCGCCGCATACTTCTGCATGTGCATTATCTTTATCTTCTGACCGTATATTGTTCATTGAGCGGAGTTTTTTCCAGGCTTTATCACAATTAAATCAACACGTGTCTACCAAAGAAGTAGAAATTGCTCTCTATCATGACGAACTTCAACTGGTATGGTCCCTCAAAGACCTGATGGATCTTTCTCCTGGTCAAGAACACATCACCTTCGCACTGTCTCGCAGCGCACCTCGTACGCAAGCGTTCCTAGATCTCATTGAGAAGGTCAGTCTCTATCCCGTTCAATAGACATCTTTCCTGATTTTTATATATCTTCTCTAAAGGTCATCTGCGATATCTCAGGGGCTGTAGAAGAAGCGTCCCCGTCCAAAATGATATTATTGTCACATGGAGATCGGAAGATTTTTCAGCAAAGGCTTCGTCGCCTAAGTGCGAGACTCTCAGAGGCGGCATCTATAATACCGCCGTTTTTGCGCCTATCTGGTACACATTAACTTCCGAGACGTCTGTTCAAGGGGGAGCGTTTGCAGATGTATATAAAGGTACACACAACGGCACTGCAGTCACTATCAAGAGGCTACGATCCTTCTTGTATCAAACAGATCAAGAGCGCGCCAGAACTGCCAGAGTATGTAAATTCGTCAGATATGCTCCAGAATTTCTTGATGAATGCAGTTTAGGTTTTCCGCCGAGAAGCTGCAATTTGGAGACATTTGAAACATTCCAATGTCCTGCCATTCCTCGGGATTGATGACAGTCTTTTCCCGGGTGCTACATGCATGGTGTCTCCATGGATGAGAAATGGTAGCTTGCAAGAATATTCTGCTGCAAGAGACAGACCGCTTCTTGATTCGGAGGTCCATAGGCTGGTGAGTTTAATTTACGATTTTGCATGGCCTATGCTGATATGATACGCAAAGTGCAAGGAAATAGCTACGGGTCTTATGTACCTTCACAGCGAAAATGTCGTCCATAGTGACTTGCGCGCGGTGAGTTACGTTTATGTTTGGTTATTCACACAGCTGACGACTCTGGACTCCAAGGCTACTAACATTCTGATAGACGATGACGGACATGTTCTTCTGGCGGACTTTGGTCTGGCCAATTTTGCTGATACTACCTCTGCGACATCAAGTATTCATCAAGGCGGTGCGATAGCTTGGAGTGCCCCTGAGCTACTGTATCCCGAAGGATTCGGGTTGCGCAGTTCGCAGCCTAGTAATGCCAGCGACATATACTCATATGCGTCTGTCTGTTGGGAGGTGGGATTGCGACTGGTTCTTTCGAGTCGAGCACTTCCTGATAATAGCTTCAGATGTACGATGGCCGCAAACCCTTTAAAGATCGCAAAAGTTATCAAATATTGGCAGCGGTGCTGCATGGCGAGCGTCCCCCGCGTAACTCATCTCAGAGGCCGATACCAGACCAGATGTGGAAATTGATGAGTGCCTGCTGGGCTCAACAACACGATATCCGCCCTACTGCATCCATAGTGAAGCGATATCTCGCAATTGGCTGGTATCGGAGTCCCTCATCCCTCAAGAAAGCAGTGCAGCCCAAGCTTGAACTTCATCCACTTCTTCTGCCTCAGCCCGCATTGAACCACTTTATTGACAATTCCTGTGGATCGCCCTTCCTTATATGGAACATGCTACTACCTCCAGACAAACTTAACAAACCCAACACTTGTTCCCATCGTGTATGGATGGAAGGTCGATATTCAGCTGCGACATGGCCGCGGGTTGGGTTTCTTAAATTCACCTCCAGACACTTCCCGTGGGAGCTCACGGTAACTGCTGGAAGCCCTGAAATAGGTCTCACATGCGGAGATGTGATTGAGCAAATCTACTCATTCATGAATATCCCAATCACGCAGCAAGAACAAGATGGTGCCTCGCCTCGCCAACGGATCGTGCTCAGCAACACATACTGGAGAAATCGCGCAGAAGATTCCAGTTTCCTAAGTCCACAGCAGGAAGTATCACGGTGCGATTGGTTGGGTCCATGTACAATGTTCGGAGGGCTGATGGAGGTACATCCGGGTGGTGATTCGTGGGAGGGAACAGAGGATGAGCAACACCCTATCTTTGAGCTGAAATGCACCAAATGAACATTTTCGAATTGTTGTTTCCTTATGTACGGTTCCACCATTAATTTCTCAAACTATAGTCATTGTTTATCTCTCCGAACATATTTTTCTCGCCGCAAGACCTCCAAATTACATCTAGTAAACCATTTGAAATGTAGACTACAGTGTTTACATGGCAATGAGTCGTTATTTATACAATTGCCCCCCTTCCCCCCGAGTGCTGCCCATTTAGCCACTTCTTGTCTATTACAATGTGGTACTTCAATGGAACATTGGCAGGCAGAACAACTAGAGCGAATTACGAGGGTACCGTAACCCAGTATACTTCCGCGATAGATCTAAAAGAAAACATTGGTAATTCTCAGAGCGTAAGACATGAACAACAAAGCCTTATCGACAAAGAGGACGGCAGGTATAACATACCGGTGATGAGCTACCAGGGACCCAGTATACCCCTGTACCTCTGCGGAGCAACCTGGCGACTTGATCCTTGCGGCCGCCACGACTCGGGCGACGCACTCAGGCACAGTGTGCAAAAGCTACGAACACATTCGAGTTGTGTCGGGCAAAGACCAGGTCAACAGGCCCTACAGAGGGGAAGAACCCGGCCCAAATTCAGGTAGAGAAGAGGAAGAAAAGAGGGGAGGATGACCGTACCATTCGTCCACTCAGGCTAGCCTTATATACTAATCCAATGAGCGCATCATAACCTAAAAACGATCTAACCGGTAGATCTGTCCAATAAACATTTCGCAAATTCGTAATGGATGGCGCGCTCCAATGTGGCGTCCTGAATAGCGGTGCACCGGATTCGCATGGCAGCCCAGGGAAGATTTCCCATGCAACCCGAGAGGGGATTCCTGTACCGCGATGTACAACTTGCAGAGCCCTTTTGTGAACAAGAAAGGCAAGGCCGAGTGGTGCCGGTCACAGTTGGTCAAATATGCTTCGACAGAAGGTGATGGGTGGACGTGGCATGCTAAACCGATAGGCCTTTATAATAAACGTCCCTGATTGCTCCCGTCAGAATATATTCGTTTGAGGAATCGGATTACTGACCGGTACGAAGCGAGAGATGCGCAGCTCATCGTGGGTTAGTCTAACCTACGAGAGCCAACTGGTGACCATCGGCGGATGAACTTAGGCAGGCAGAAGCTGCATAGCAGCAGTAGGCATCATGCATAACCGAGAGCATGTGAGCAAAGGTGGCAAATAAGTAACAAAACCCGGGGGATTTGATGGACTTTGCGTCTTCCTTCGTAGACCCGCGGATACCACCAATGGTATGGCAAGTGATATAAAATGGCATTGGACCGCGCACTGGAGACGCTTGGTCGTATGGGAATATCGTACCTAAGATCACTCTGGTCAGTGATATCTCATGATGCCACAACCCTAGCTTCATGACTCCCATGATATTGTCAAGATCCTGCTAGTGGCCTCTGGTTTCTTGAGCCTAGTAACACTGCGGTTAGGCTCTGAATGAAGACAGTAAAAATTCTCACTCTGACGTCGAATAAGCTCAACCGCTGCAGCTTCCATAGATGTTCCTTGGTCACCCCCATGTGGTGAGGCGACAATTGACGTCAGTAGGTCGTGCATGTGCCTGGGTACCGGGCGCGCTTGCAGAGCGTACAATCTCCCACACATTCAATACAGTTAAATAGCGTATCTTGAAAGATAGTGCCCAAGCGCCTACAATATCCGTATGAAGAACAAGGCAAGATATCAAAGGCCGAAAGACGGCTTACTGGGCGTTCCTCTTCGCACGCTGTGGAATGCTGCCCTACATTCAGTGCAGGTGATGCCATAAGGACAAACTATTCGCCAACCCGGTATGAGTGCAGCGAAGATCACGGTATGGGAGTGAATGAGGCGCACGAGAGCTTGTCCTCTGAGCCAAAGAAAGCAAGTATCGTTACCACTTGCGTCTTGTGTCCAGGACTTGCGGAATATCCTGAGACAAAAGTATTAGGATATCCCCACAGCTAACTAAAAGAAGTTGGACCCAGAAATGTGTGTAAAGCGAATCTTACCTTCTTTCAAGGGATAGTAGTGAGTCGCCAGTCCACACAGACAATTATTCCTTGAGTCCCAAGTCATTCGACCTGTTCGAAGATAGTATAGCGGTCTCAGCATTTCCAGGGGTCACGGTCTCTTAGCAAATTGAAGGTCTAGTGCATATGTTGTTTTTAGTACAGAATTGACACGGACTCACAAGCTACCGGTAGGTACCGTGGATATAACGATCTTCAGGCTCGACCTCCCTGTTGGACCCAGTAGTCTACCATTTCAAAGGCGTGTAGTGCTGCCCCATCGATAGCGCGAGGTTTATCGGCACTGTTCTAAGACGTCTGCGAAACACCTACCACTTCGGATTTGCTGTCCAGGGGAATAAGTTGCCGAGGTGCAGGCTATATGCTGGTCCCAAGCACAAAATCCCAAGAGGAGAGATGCACGTAAAATAGATGTTCTTCCAAGTACCAAGGGAAATACGGGAGAGAGCGAAGGTTGCCCCCGACGATGAGGATGTGTACTCGCGGAGTCCAACAAATGTACCGGCGCTTCACATATTCCACTTCGTTTCCCTTTTATTTTCCCCGCAAGTCAAGCGGCTTAGCCAAAACGAGAGGGTCCAACGGTCCAAAAATGTTTGCTTCAAGCTCGCTATGCTAATATACACAAGGTACTTGATACTTGATACATATGAGACAAGTCTGATCGTGTCTGTTGCTTTGCTTCATGCGATTGAGAAAAGAGTGGTGAAGGAACGAACGAAGGATGGTAAAAGCGAGTGGGGTAATATATGCATGGGTGACTAACACATGTGAGGCATGGGCATATCAAAATCGAATGCGAGAAAAAAAATGCAAGGTATAACGATTAGATGAGGATGGAACAAGAAGTGTGAAAGCAAGGATGGGATATCAAAAAACAGGTCCATCGATTTCTAAACGTCGCGAGACTCGGTCATGCTGGTATTCGATTATTTTAGTTGTGTGGTTCTGAAACGATGAGGGAACGTTGACCGTCGACTGTCGGACCTACTCGATGACTTCAAACCGTCCTCGCTTGCCGTCCCGTCCGTCGTTGGAATCGTCCAACAACCGTTTGCCGCCGTCCAACATGCTTGAGCCGGTGTCCACAGCAGACATACCGATGCCCATGAACGATTCGCCGTTCACGAGGTTCTGTAGGATCATAGAGTATTGCTCGTCCGTAAGGCCCATACCCGCGAGCGGGTTGATCTTGCCGTCGTCTTCGCCCGGCGAAAAGTTAAAGTTCCCTGGGGCAGACATACTGGCGGCTTGCATCGCGAAAGCCTGGTCAAACGAGTTGTCCGATAAGGGTGGTATTCCGACTGAGCGGGGTACTCTTGACATCGTCTGAATGACCTTCAAGTGCATGAGATGTTTCTGTGGGACGGCATCAGATTTGAGGGAATAATCAAAGGCAAGCGGGTGGGCACACCTCGAGCATCTCCAGTAACCCATCTTTGGTGAATGGCTTGGGCAAGATGTCGTTCATACCCGAGGAGTAGTACTTGATAATCTCATTGGGCTTAGAGTTGCTCGTCATTGAGATAATAGGCGTCATATGGTCGAATTGTCGGATGAGTGACGTGGCAGAGACGCCGTCCAACTTGGGCATGACGATATCCTGGAAAGAAAAAACAACAATGATCAGCGAAATAATCAAGAAGAACCCAACCAGAGTCCCCCACCATGAGCACCAAGTCGTATTTTTCCAAATTCATCTTGTTAACAGCACCGACACCATCGACAGCGACGTCGATAGCACACCCGAAGACTTGCAAAAACTTGCTGCTCAGTTTTCTACTGACCGCATCGTCGTCGACCAACAACACCCTGGGCGGTACCGCCCAACCAGGTACGTACGTCGACCTGCGTACCCTCAACGTCTGCCCCGACGACGGACCAGAACTCGGACCCGGATCCGAGTCCATCACAATCGGCTGCTGCCTCTCGTTTTCACCTTCCTGTGGAGGATCACAGCCCATACCCTGGGGCGTCGGCATCACGACCGCAGCGTTCAGATTCACATTGTTCAACTGATTAGGATCAAACGACCAGTTCCCGTTCTCGTCGTCCAGCGTCGACTTGGGCATGAGATGGCCCACGGTGAACACCTGGAGACCCTCATGCGAGAGGGCAGTGTTATTGAGTGGGACGCCATAACGATCGTCCGGTGCCAGCATCCCAAACGCATCGTTGGGTACCATCCCAGAGCTGAGTGAGCTTGAGCCTACGTTGTCTAGAGGTGACGAGGAGCTCGACCCAGTCTGGGCCTGCATTTGGCGCTGGCCTTGGGCAGAGGTCGGTCTCGCCCTGGAGAGTTCTTCAATGCGGGCTAGAGCATCCTGCCTACTCATCGGTCTATCAGGCATAAGACCGGCGGCAGCAGCCATGATTCTGGAGGCACTGTTTTCCGATCGCGACGGCTGGGTCTGGTTCCCGGACGAAGGGCCTGCAGATGTCGATGATGACGACGGATTGTTACCGTTGTTGTTGTTGCCCGTGGGCGCGTTGATGTTATTATTGGTCGAGAACGTCATTCCGGCGACTTCAGCGCGACGAGAGATCTCGTTCATTTGCAGAAGAGAAGCGCGGGCGATATCCATGTCTGGATACGATGCTCCGCCCATCATCCGTTGGGCCTCGGTCACCGGTAGGAACGGATTGGCATCGGATGCGAAATTAGGTTGCTGCTGCTGGGTCTGGTTCGTAGGCTCCTCGGCCTTCATCTTGCCTATTTTCAGGAGACGGTTTGGTAAACGTGAGGCGTTATCGTGGGTGGAAAGGGGCGAGGTCGGGTCGGTCGGTGTGAGTCGAGTCCAGAACAAGCCGAAAAGGCAACAATGAGAGAGGTGGAGAGGGGGGATTCGATTTTTTTTGTATGAAGAATCCAGAGTCGATTGAAAGCGATCGAAAGCATTGCCACGAGACGAGGAGAGGAGCAAAAGAACACATAGAAAATACAAATTATTAGCGTTTTTGAACGGAAGTAAAACTACGAGGAGACCATCCCACCATTCTCAAGCTGCAAAAAGTACTGTATCAAATTCTGCATCAACCCGTCCTGCTGCGCCATATTTCTCTGGAAGTTCACCATCTCATTCAGCACGTTCTGGTAGTTGTTCTCCAGATTGCGTATATGCGCGGTCATTTCGTCCTGCTGTCGTGCCATTCGCTCCAACTGCAGCTGCAAGGCATCAACTGACGTTGACGAGGCAGTGGGCGACGGTGAGTTGCCAGACCGGCCTCCGCCGGTCGATTTCCGTGCAGCGGGAACTTTACGCTTGATATTCTCAAGAGCATCCCGCCTGTCAGCGTGGAAATCTGGATGTCGAAACGTCCAGCTCTACAATCGTATAAATACGTTAGAAAACTCTAGGTCATATGTCACACAGGGGGACAGCCATACATGTTCGCCAAATTGGTTGTCGTCAGTGTTCTTCACCTGCGAAGAAGCGGTCAGCGATTCGTGATTGACTTATGGGTTTGATAAAATGTCTCCAGGTCCAGATAGACTACACAGGGTACGCAGACATGGGTCCTCAAGCCTTAGGTATACAATTAACAGGCAGTAATTATTTCGAGGACCCTCACACACGCTCACACCTCGCATCACTCGAAAAGGACCCGGAGACAGACCACAAAGTCACTGTGAACGAAAAGGAAGGTGACGGATTACATACCTTGTGAAAGTCGTATTTGTTCAACTGGCGTACGAAACTGGCGAAATTTGAGTGCTTGAACATGCGGGGCAAGATGGACTTTGTGAACTCGTTCATGTCCTTGACGACGAAGCAATCGCCTTGCGGACCCCATGAGACGACGTTGGAGAACGATGTGTCTTCCAACATCCTTTGCAAAGGAAAGTGATAAGCAACATCGGGAAGAAAGGGGAGCAGGGTTATTCACTTGTATAGTTTCTTTACGAAATCACTCGTTGAGGGCATGCCATCCTCGCCCTCGTGCTTCACTGCTGCGTGCTCCTGTGTAGTATGACGTTCTCTCGACTCTTCCCGCTCCAGACGCTTGTTTGGTCTTGACTCTGAGTGGCGGATGGGCGGTGTGATTTGCTCGTCGCGGGAGCTGGATGTTCGATGTGAAGGCCATGGGAGGGTGGAGGAGGACGAAAGGGGTGGTGGTAGCTGTGCTGCAGCGTTGGATAGTGATGGATGAGAGTAGGTCGGAGGAGGATAGTTTCTCGCCGCGGACTGGATATTTGCGAGAGGAGGTAGAGTATTGCTGCGGTTGCCGAAGGAGGAGAGGCCGAGCTGAGAAGGAGGAGGAAGCTGTGGAGTCTGGAAGAGCTGGCGTTGTGATGACATGCTCGAATATTGGCTAGACTCCATAAAGTGAGGAAGAAAGCGAGAGAGGGGGACTCCAGGTTTTAACAGTGCACAATACAAATTGCCAGAGAGATGCGGTTAGATACTCAGCCGACCCGGCACGTCCTCCTTCCACACGCGCTAATCCCTCACGGCTTTCCCCGCCCTGCCCTATAAAAATAATACATTTCACAGTGCAGCACGCATGGAATAAATCCGATTTTATTCTGATTTTATGCCCAACGGTGGCCCTGGTGCTGAGCAAAGCAAGTCCTCTTCAAGCGGTCTAGGCCTCTGCTGGAATGCCCCAGACATATTCTTCCTTTTCTGGTCCACGGTCTAGCCCCTGTCCAATCTCTGAGCAGTGCCATCGACCGTGGGTCTAGGCCCCCTCCCTATCCCAGGCACGTTCTCAATCTGGAGATTGCTGCGAGGTAAATCCTCAATAATGCCTGAGTGGCGTACTAGACCTCGACTTGAATTACTCAACATGCAACGGTGCTACTCGCGCAAATATCCTCATAGTTTTGATGACAACTAGTGCGAAAGCTTGTACACATGGCGCATTAGCTGACATCCAAGGGAATTTGCAGCGAACAACGGCGCATTGCATCCGGACCTAGAGCGTTCTCGAATCCCGACTTCTCGCACTGGCATTTCGCTGTCGTTCGTCTTCCTCATTCTGTTCCGTAAAAGCTGATGTTGAGCGGACTTCATGTCCCTCCTCCACATGCTCGCCGCGCTCAACATTCAGAAAACCCATAATGTCGAAAAACACTACCGTTCAAATATTGAGCGCATATATACTTAGTCGACGGTGCCAATAGCGGTGTTATGAGTCTTCGATTTGTTCGCATGGTGCTCAACCTCAACTATCCAGGACGCACAATCCCACGTCGCAGCCTGGGGGGACTAAATGTGAGTATCGCTTAGCTTCCCCCATCGCCTGAACACTCATCGTACCAGCGGTGATATCTTTGTAACAGCAGTGCTTGTAAGCACCCACCCGGCATACCCCGCAGATGACCCTTTGACGGAGTACCGCATCGGTCACTAAGGCTCCTATCATTCTATGCTTTGATTCTACGTAATGAAATCCAGGACCCGCTCCATTGAAAGGCACGCAATTCCTCACTGGGAAGAACATCTACAGACCTTACACACACGCGTCGTGAAATCCTGGCAGCCCAACGTGTAGAGTGTAGGTATCTCGTGCTTTTTTTGTGGAAGCTCTGGCGGTTACTTTGAGTTAAAGGGTCCTCTCCTATCAAGGGCCCCTTGCTAGGAGCTTAGCATCTCCGAAGATATCTACCGAGGCAACAAATACGGTAACGCCTACGCCTGAACAGCGGCGCGGCCCCGAGTTCTATGAGCGGTGGACTTTGTTCCCAGGTGCCGTAGGACCTTTGAGAGCTAGTGGAGCTGGAGGTCCTGTGCTCACGCCAGCATGACTCCTCCTTATCACAGCCCGAGGCGTCCCGAAAATCGCTGGCTATGAATTGCCAGTGACTACTAGTGTCCTGGAATTGCTTTTCCGTTGTCAAAGGCGTTGCGCGCCCACCGTAGCGGTATATGAGTGGCGATAAAGCTAGGGTCCATCTTCGATCTTGGAGCGCAACCTCCGAGTCGGTCCTGCGTATGACTAGTATCAATGGGGCAGAGACTCGTAAATTCAAAGGGGGTGCGTCATGATTTATTGCAGGCGTACCATCGCGTTTTGGTGTGCATTCGCGAAGATACATCTCTGTCCAAACCAGACGTATCATTGACAGTAGAACTGCACCCCACAGCCCTTAATCAGGCGGTGCATCAAGTTGCTAGCTCATGCTGCTAGTGTTCCTGTCACGTACATGGCCACCAGAAAGTACTGTACCTCTGTAGGACGTAACAATCCCCGCGCGATGCTTATCTGAAGTCAATGCTCAATCATGTCGTTCAAGGTGCGGGCGCGGCGGATCACCGAGTGAGATCTAGGATCGTCGGGCGGCGCGATCAATTCCCGCCTTTTGCCGCGCACCATTCCAGATTAGGCAATCGCTGTCATTTAGCGGGCCACACGTTTTGATGGGCTCTAATTTTCCCAACTTTACCGAGATTGATTTCACAGCTTGGCCCACCCTTTCCCTCTTAACCTCCATCTGGACCGTATAGCCTGTACTCACACTCATTACCTATCTATCTCTTACCCAGTGCTCTTTTTTAACTGAAAGTCATAGGAGCCTCTCCTGTAGTATGGCAAGTCCAAAACCAACGCCGGGAAGTAGCAGACTCTACGGTCTTCTAGGTGTCCCCGCTCCCTTTGACACTTCCTATACTTTGGTCACATCTCCAATCCTACCGCCGCTGTGGCTCGCAGCAACTCGTCTCACATTTGCGGTGTATGGCACCGTATTCATCATATTCAGGCTTGCGTACGAAGGAATCAAATACCACACTGACAGCGCGTGCGTTTTTCTTTGCTTGCTCGCTTCAAAACTAATCTCTTGGCAATATTCCCAATTACTAGGTTCTTTTCGTACTTCACCTCGCTCTCGTACATTGGGCTCTTCTCCTATTTCTGGGCTTCAGGTGTCCAAACTCTTCTGTTTGCTCTGTCAGGCTGCAAACGTTACCCCCTCCAGCGATGGTACAAACCATTGCATTTCCTTCATATGCTGTTACTCTCAACCATCATCACATTTCGTACGTCTTACTATTCTCCACAAAATGGTCGTGTGACTTACACTTGTCCTCAGCTATCATCGTAACCATAGTGTTCTGGTCCCTCCTTTCTTCCCCTACAACACTCTCCACGCGCTACAGCGCCTGGACCAACATCTCTGAACATGCACTCAATACCGTCTTTGCCGCTTTTGAGATATTCTTCACAAATGCCGGGGTCTTATCCGCCAGCCCTGCCGCACGAGGTCTGCCGTGGATGCACCTACCCTTCCTTCTCGTTCTCCTCGCCTGCTACCTAGGCGTGGCATACATCACCGCAGGAGCTCAAGGATTCTACAGTACGTACATATGTCCCGTCATATCCATATTTACTCACATCGTCTTGCCGCAATACACAGCCTACTCCTTTCTAGATCCACACACCCAACACGGCCTTCTGGCAGCGTACATTGTAGGTATCGCTATAGGAGAAGCTATCGTCTTCACACTTGTCCGGTACCTCTGTCTGTTCAGACACCACCTCTCAATACGCATGTCCAGGTTCGGAATGGAAAGTGTCAGCGTGGATGAGGGGTCTGGGAAGAGGTACAGTGGGTTACTTGCTGATGGAGAAGATTGGGAGGACGTTGGCAGACCGAGTGCGGGTAGCCGCAGTGAGACCAGTGGTGGTAGAGGAATGGCTGTGTGAACTTAAACGTCCTTGCGGTCTGAATCCGTGCGTACCTACTTTCGTCTTATTTTCTCTTCTCTTCTCGTTTAGTTTTGTTTCCGGATCTCTTGTTTCTTCAGTTGAGCTCACCTCTCTTTTGCTACACTTTCTTTGCTCTCTCTCTTCCAGGGTGTCCGTGCAAACGCCTTTTGGTTTCGCCCGTCGCTGCTGCTTACGAACTGTTACGAGGTTATGACTTTACGATTTTACGACTCGATAACGAGCTACATATTTATTATTTAGGAGCTATATACCCCAATGTATTACATAGTATCCATCTCTGAAATGTACTGAACTCTGTGGCCTATGATTGAAACTCACAATTGGTATCGGCTTGCATACGGCGAATATGAAGGTGGAATATATGCATGTATAAATCGTCGTTCATAGATCGGATATACTTGCTTTGCGGCCCTTCCTTACAACCCTGACGACCCGCGACTGGTGTTTAGCCTGGAAACCGACATCAATCAGCTGCACTGAAATGCCATATGCCGGAATGAAGGACATACCGAGAGAACCTGGACCCTCGACCAAAATGCGAAGAAGAGCGTCAGCGCCTCGGTCTATAAACCCAAGTTGGCGCTTCCCATGAGCTCCTCTCGCCTTGTGGCCTCCAGACAAATGGCCGGTCCCTGGGGAACTTCGGCCGGGAATACACAGCGGCGAGAGTCCTCGAGGGGACTTTCCCCGTCTCACATGAACACCGGTAGGCGAGCTATCTGTCGACGCACCGATGCCAATCCGTTGCAGCGAAGTGCGAACGGTCGAAGCAGCTGGCCGACTCTCGGGATCTTGCTGCCAGCATGATTCGACCAGTCTCCACAGAGAGTCGGATATGGTTCGGGGCAAGGACGTTCGGGGTGGTCTCTCGCTTGCGAGGACCTTGTTAGCGAGACGTGTTGCGTTGTTGTTGAGGGAGTAAAATAGTGGAAGACCGGAGAGAAGCTCCCAGCTGACACAAGCGTATCCGTAAATGTCGCTGACGTAGGTCGGACGGGAGGTTGGAAGGCCGAAAGCCTCTGGGTCTAGTAGCTCCGGTGCAAGCCATGGGGTGAGCTCGGGCGGTGATAGGGGGTGAGTTGAGGTCCTAGAGTCATGGACGGCGAGGCCGTAATCGGAAAGTAGGACATGCCCTTCATCATCTATTAAGACGTTTGACTGGGAATTAAATTGTTTTAGTTTAGCTAATGTCCGAAAGTCTGAATGGACGCGGAACTCACGCCTCTGAGGTCTCCATGAACGATATTCTCAGCATGTAGGAACGACAGCCCGCATATGATCTCCTTGAGCTGTCCAAATGGGGCGATCAGTGCCTGAACAAAAAGCATTTTGAAAGGGGGATGACTGACCAGTCGATGGAGTTCTTGGTCAATGATCTTACCGTCAAATTTAGCAGTAATATAATCATGCACGTTTCCGGCTTCAACCCAAGGCGAGACGAGACACGGGACAGAGTCTTCTGGGAATAATCGCTGGTCTACTCCGAGAAGCGGTAGGATGTTCGGATGATCGAGATGTCTCCATACCAATGCCTCATGACAGAGCGTCTGGTGTGCCCAAAGTCAGTTGAGCCCCGGAGACACGGAAATTAGAATTTACATACCTTAGCTACCTGAATCGGAGAGTGTTCTTCGTCCGTCGCACGGACAAAGCTATGCAAACGTTTAACCGCTACCTCCATGCCGGCATAGGTACCCCGGTATGTTTCTGTGAAGGCCCCACAGCTAACAGGCTCTCTGGAATCCAGTTGGACTCCAGACAGAAAGAGCGCAGAAGGCAGCTGACCGGATGCTTCTGAGAGTTTATTACTAATACGTCGGATTTTTGACCGGAAAACATGGTCTTTTGACCGCCCGATAAAAGCTTCTCGGTTGTCCTGGTAGACTGAGTCGTCTCCTTGTATATGAGAAGCCGTAGCCAAGACCTAGAAGACATCAGAGTCTGATTGGGAATTTGAGTTGGGTAATAAGCCCACTCACTCTCTCAATGAGGTTGAGAAACCCCTCCGATTGAGCTGGATCATGACAGAGGGATTGGACCAAATCCTCTTCAGAAGATGCCACTACCAGCTCTTTGAGTAGGTGGGCAATCTGAGCATCATCGTCCTCAAGTGCGAAGCGGACCTTGCTTCGTGGATAGCCAAAGGTCTTTAGTAACTATAGAAAATGTCAGACACCCTACAACGTTAAGATATGAGTAAGAACGCACCCGCAGAACATTCTCGCGATACTTGTAGCTCTCAGCAAGTAGTCGAGCGATATTAGTGGATTTCTTGGAGAACATCTCGAATCTCAACAACGACTCAAGACTGGAGCAACGACTATGAGAAACCGCCTCCGAAAGAAAAGAAAAGAAACATACCTCTCCTCGCAATGCTGCCTTCTTCCAGACTGCCCTGAGGCATTGAACGCCACCAGAGCCAGCACTTCTGAAATTTCCTGCAAACAGCGATGGTCAGGCATTGTTCCCAAAACGGACATAATGACTGACAGGATAAAGCCGAAGATATGGCAAGGATGTAGGTGTGACATTCCGAGCGAGGGCAGCATATGCCATTTCTATGGGTGCCGTGTCCCGGCCTGGTACTCCATAACAAGACTGTTCGGTGTTTTGAGGAAGATCGAGGCCATTGGGTAGCAAGTTACCCTTGACATAGGTCAAAGGATCTGACTGTAGATGAATTGAGAGGGGGTGCAGAACAAGATTGGATGTTGCCACTTACGACACCTGGATGATCCATAGAGACATGTAGTGCAACTAGATCTTGAAGGTATGACACAGCGGATGAATCCTGACATATATCGCAGGAGAAACTCAATGTCATGTTGCAAGGTCGTAGAGATCTGTATCAGCACGGGATGACAGTCTCCGGAGCTAGAACGATAGTATCAGTAAGAGGAACAAGTGAACTCTCGAGGATTTTCGCATACCTGAGGGTCGAATGAGATGGGGGTAGCAAATTCGGTGAAGGTGTCTGTTTTAAACGGTAGAGGGAAGCTAATGGCGTGTGAATTAAGTAATACGGGGAACCCTTGTTGCGATGAAAGCGAGGCCGATAAATAGCGGCCATCGTTGCGTGTACCAGAGCAGGATCCGAACGGGGTCGGAACACTGAAAGTACCTAAGTCGCCGAGGCGCCGAAACTCAATCCGGCTTCGCTTGCCATGTTCAGGTCACTTTGTGGCACCGTAAGGCCGCGTAGGGAGTGACAGTTCGCCTGAGTCGTCGTACAGCCGTGTCCCGAATGGCCTATGAGACAATATTGTCAGAGGCGGGACTAGGCGTCTATATTGGATACGCTGTTCGAGCGTTAGCCGGAATCGGGAATTCACAGAGAGGTCATTTGTAGGTTGACTCTGAGCCCCTTTGGCTGCGCAGGCTAATGCACAATTGGACTCATCTGAACGTCGCCAATGCGATCGAGACCTACCGCAACGGACGACGGCATGGAAACGCGGTATGATTGCAGTGAGGATGTTAGGACGGAGAAGAAGTTGATCTGAACATCAACATGAATATAGAACGGTAAACTTCGCGATTGATTGTCCAGCAGTGCAGGAACGAAACGAATATATTCACAATTCACTTATCTCCGCTGGGTTGAGACACATGTCAGTGTGACCCTGACAAGAATATTGGAAGGCCCCCCTACCTAGGTAAATCAGGTCTACTTGTGGCTAGAAGCGCCGAAGCGACCTTGCTGGCGTTTGAGTGCAAAAACAAACTTGCAAGTCCCGGAGACCATTTCTGCCGCGTTCGTATACTGGCAAGTCCGAACCTGAGAGGCTGTGATTGGAGTAAAGCTTGGTCCGAGGACCACGGCTGGCAAATTTCGGCCGTGCAAGAACGGTGAATGGAGCGCAATTAGCAGCGATAGTCGCTGCGGCTGTATGCAGTTGCTGAGATCTGAGAGCGGGAGTTTCTTGCTTCCCCGCTTTGAGAAATCATGGTGGAATAATGAGACATACGTTCCTGACAAAGCTGTATAACGCCATCGTTGTTCCTGGTCGGAATGAGGATGGCGTTTATAAAAGTATTAACGGGTCATAAACCCGTGAAACGTAGCGATAAAGACGGTGTTCGCAACTTGAGAGAAATTACCTTGCTTGACAAGGTTGTTCCACTTTCCACAATTCGTGAGCACTTTTCGACTTCCCGGAGTTTGCCGAACCGCGCCGCTGCGGCCCGACGCTTGCACTCCCCAGTCGGAACTTCAGCTTACTTCAGAATTGGCATGTCTGCGACAAACTATTATAAACATATATCATGTTTGCTAGCTACACCCCCCTCGGCCCATTTTCTCCCACCAAACCTTTGTCGTTTCATCTAATTCCTCCAAATGGTCGTCCTCAGCAAGAAGTTGAGGGTTGTGAGACGCCTTGAAGAGCTTGTCTTTGAAGTCGCGCAACAGCCTGATCGTCTCCCTCCCTGAGCTGCGAAACAAGGCAACATATGAATTTGAACAGAGTAAGTGTTCCTGATGGAGGCGATGCAATATCAATAAGGCTCAATAAAGATGTTTGGCCTTGTGAG
>MLYV02000908.1:0-19619 GCA_001913855.2 Hermanssonia centrifuga
CTTGAAAATAAATTGAAAAGGGTATAAACTTTATTCATGATTTTCAATATAAAAATTTAGTAAAAATCCTAAAAGACTGCCAGTTTTGTCTGCTGATATTCTGTGACAAAATTGAAAGACTTTTCACTCAAAGTATGGTTTAAATTTTGTCTGTGCTTTTCTTATGCATAATATTGATAAAAATCAAACAAAACCTGGTCAAAACACCAATTTACAGATTTTATACAGATTTTGCTAAGATTTTGATAAGATTTTGAGTTGGAAAAGCTAAGACACAAAATTAAACCATATTCTGACTCAAGTGTTTTAATTCTGTTACAGAATATCAGCAGATAAAAACCAGCAGTCTTTTGGGATTTTTACCAGATTTTTATATCAGAAATCATGAATAAAGTTTATACTCTTTTCAAGTTTTTTTCAAGTTTTATCATAGCTAAAAACCTCCAGGAATATCCAGTGGTGCGTACTTGGTTTTCTGAGTCCTCCTTTCTGATATCGGGTCGTTGTCCGATGTTTCTTCATAAAATTATGAGGACACAGCTCGCACACTGCATCTCCTTCAGATGCAAGGCATCCTGTGCATCGGCCCGCTGTTGGACAGAGCCCTTGTCCACTATCCTCTACTCAAAAGCTGCAAGATCACCGGTCCTATAACGGTTCATGCTTCCAATTCTAATCAACAACACAGGTTTCCGTAGTTCGCTATATATATATGTCAGTGGCTAGTGGAATACCTGTAGCAAAGCTCTCTGAATCTCTCATACGCCCGCAGTCACTCTACCCTCAGACTTTTGCAGATCCTATAAATGCAATGAGTTGCTCCTTTGTGAGTATTACTCAATTCATGTCAACCGAGTTCTCTCAATCTAACCTTTCAGAGTTACAACCCGGTCTCCATCCCCTCTGTTCTACCGTTAATATCGCTACAGGCCGAGTTATATACAGTTGTGTTCATCCTGAAACTATCTCGGCTTAACTCTGATCTTTTTGATATAGCATCTTGCTATCTTGTTACTGTCGGCTATGCAAGGGTACGCCTGCACGAACAGATATTCACCTGAAACCAGTTGGGATGACTGCTGGGAGGAAGGGTTAAGTATTCTTGCAGGTTCATTACTCCATTCTCCTAGCCCGCTAATGGCTTTAGCAGACGTAAAACAATATTATTTTACAACGTAGTAGCCGAGTCATCAAACAGGGCGTCTTGGTTATCTAGTAGCCACCGCATACATGGTGTACTTTTGCAGGCATGTTTCTGTGCCTTCAATTGTTCATTACCAATTAGTTAATGTTAATTCTACGTTAGGCGTTAGGTAAATTCAACCAATACGTTTCTGCCGTAGAAGTTGAAAGTGCTCTTTACCACGATGAACTTCCACTGGTTTGGGTCCTCAAAGACCTCATAGATATTTCTTCAGACCAGGAGCACATCACGCTTGCACTTTCCCGCAGTACGCCTTCTATACAGGCATTTCTAAACTTGGTTGACAAGGTCGGTTATTAGCATATCGAACCATATGCATACTCTGATGGTTGTGCAAGGTTATCAGCCACATCTCTTCACAGGAAACAAGAGAAGGATCCTCAAGCGGAGTAATTTTATTGTCATGGAAAGACATGAAAGAGTTCCGGCGAAAGCTTCGACGTCTAAGCGCAAGACTCACTGAAACATCGTCTGCCATGCCATCATCCTTGCGCTTGACGGGTCTGATGTTGGACTCCGAGACTTCTCTTCAAGGAGGAGCGTTCGCAGATTTATATGCGGGTATATACAATGGTATTGCCGTGGCGATCAAGAGATTACGCTCGTTCTTATATCAAAGGGACGAGGAACGTGCTCAAACTGCCAGAGTATGCAGCAGTTTACCTTATGCTATTCTTCAAATTTACGATGTGACCTGCCAGGTCTTTCGCCGAGAAGCTGCAATATGGTGCCATCTCAAGCACCCAAACGTCTTACCTTTTCTTGGTATTGACGACTGTCTTTTCCTTGGTGCGACATGTATGATATCGCTGTGGATGAGAAATGGCAACTTGCTGGAATACTCTACAACAAGAGGCAAACCGTTGCCTGAATCTGAAACCCATAGACTCGTGAGTTCATTTTACTAATTTGTACCGATATACTGAGACAGTTTCTGAAGTGCCAAGAAATAGCTACCAGTCTTAGATACCTCCACAGCAAAAGTGTAGTCCACAGCAACTGGCACGCCATGAGTCAGGTTTATATTGTCTTATCCATAGCTGATGATTTTGAACCCCAAGGCTAATATTCTGATAGACGATGACGGGCATGCTCTACTAGCGGACTTTGGTCTGGCTAATTTTGCTGATACTATTTTGGCGACATCAAGTATTCATCAAGGCAGTGCGGTAGCTTGGATTGCTCCTGAACTATTGTGTCCAGAAGCGTTCGGTTTGTACAGTTCACAACCTAGCTACGCTAGCGACATCTACTCATATGTGTCTGTCTGCTGGGAGGTAAGCCATTGACTGGCTCTTCAAACGGTTCCTAACCCAACACTTCAGATATATGACAGCCGCAAGCCCTTTAGCGATTGTAAAGGTTATCAAATAGTCACAGCGGTGCTCCATGGTGCACGTCCCCTGCGCAAATCATGCCAGAGACCAATACCAGACAATATCTGGATCTTAATGAATACTTGCTGGGCTCAGGAGAAGGACGCCCGGCCCAGTGCTTCAGGAGTGGTACGCTATCTCACTCTAGACTGGACTCAGAGTACTCAGTCCCTCGTCAAAACACTGCGACCCAAGCCAGAAGTTGACCCGCTCCTTTTGCCTCAACCGAGTCTAAATTACTTTATTTCCCGGTTTGAGGGATCACCAATGCTTGCATGGGACATGCTATTAGCCCCAAACCAACTACACATCCATTGTACCCATTCCTACCATGTATGGACTGAACAACAACATTCACTGGCAATGTGGCCCCCAGTTAGATCAATCAAGATCGTTTCCAGACATTTCCCCTGGGAATTCACGGTGAACGCTTCGAGTCTCGAAGGAGGTATAACATGTGGCAATGTGATTGAACAAATTCACTTGTTCATGAATACACCCATCACGAAAGAAGAGCAAGAAAGAGCATCGCCCCGCCAAGAAATAGTACTCAACAAGGCATATCACTTCAACCGTGCCAAAACACTGGGCATAGTAAGCCCGCGACAGGAAGAACCATTGTGATACGATTGGTTAGGGCAGTGCACGATGTTTGGGGGACTAGTGGAGGAGGACCCGGGCGATGAATTGTGGAATAGAGAGGAAGATGACCAGCCGTATATTTTCCAGCTTAGATGTTTGTAATAAACACTGTTCGCTTCCGAGAACAACAAATTGTCTGTGAAACCGTCAGATGGCCATGGGAAAGCATGTGAAGCGCTCATATCAGCTATAGCCTCTTGAGTAAACCGATGGTCAACGCCGGGGAACCGCAACTGGGTCGGCCTTTGGTGATCTGGGGGTTTATGCTCTTAAACTGTATTGATGTTTTTGCTCTGTAATGAAATTTTTACGGAGCAGAAGCTATTCTTCCTGTATTTTCTATAGTACCGATAAGTCACCGGGGGAGATAACAAAAGCTAAGATAGAATCATATGGCCGACTAGCTCAGTTGGTTAGAGCGTGGTGCTAATATTAGATTACGCCAAGGTCGTCGGTTCGACCCCGGCGTTGGCCATTGCTTTTATACATGTTTCTTTTTATCCCCTCGAATTTCAACTAGGGCTCCAACCCTTTACTTTACCTTTACACTTATGCCGTAAATAAAGAGAAAGGGTTTTAAACTGTTTATGAAGAGTAAAGGGTAGGTTTACAATTAACATATGTTATTTTTTGTTCTGGGTGGTGAAGAGATTGCAGAAGAGGTTTCTATTTTTTTCATTCATAGCGTTATTGTTGAATTTTGCGCACAGGATTTCCAAAGATCCCCTGTATTGTAGGCTTAGAACTCTGCAAGCGGCGCTAGCTGCATTGCATCCATAAGCACTCGTTTTCTGAAGCCACTGGTGCAATCTGTCTCAGCAATGAGTACACCTCAAGTAACATACAATTGCAGTATCGAGTCAATGCTAAATTATCTACTTTGATATTAAAGTGCATTGTGACATGCGGGGCATGCTTTTTAGCACCCTGTAATAACTCTTTATTTACTCTTTATAAACAGTTTACACCAAATTACACAGCTTTTGTAAATAAAGATAAACGTAAAGAGTTGTAACTCTTTATAAAGAGTGAATAATATAAAGGGTTGGAGCCTTATTATAAGGAAGATATATTCAAGGCTTCAATTCTTTTTATCACCTTGAAGCAAAGTCCTTACCAGACTGAATATTGTGGAGGACCTTGTCCCACATCGCTTCTCCCAGCCTTTCTTCCTTGATCTGATATTGCTTGGGCAATTCACAGAGTTGCATTAACATACATTGGGTATTTGGTAGCAGAAGCTGTGCACATCAACAACTTGAACAGTAAATTGAGGGGCCTGGATGTACTGTATGTGTTCTTGAATAGATTTTGGATGTCATCCCGGTTCTCGATGCCTTTCTGTTGTTTCTCGAATCTATATATTGCTCTCCATATTCTGCTGCTATATGGCCGACTAGCTCAGTTGGTTAGAGCGTGGTGCTAATATCAAATTACGCCAAGGTCGTCGGTTCGACCCCGGCGTTGGCCATTATTTTTTGTCAGTCCACTACTTTGTGATCCTCGACAAATTTGAATTTTTCAATTTTCCACAAAGCTTTCACTTTCACTCTTTCGTTCCTTTACGACTCGAGCGGGGGCATCAATAGCGAGCTTAGAACCTCAGGCATGGTGGATAACTATATAATGCTAAACTTGTTTATTTCGCTGACAGGCTAGATTGGCAAGTTCAGGTCTTCGCACCCTCTCTGCATGCGCCTGTATTATCTCTCTCTAGAGGTTATTCGCGGCGGGTCCATGACATCCAGTTGTTAGCTAAAGTACGTACCGCATAACGCATACTCGGAAGCTCACCGGCACAATTCTAGGTCAAGCAATGTGACAATTGCAATATGTGGGAACCAACTGGACTTGTAAGACGTTTGATAGCCTCGAGCCAGGGCTTATGACGAACATTGATGGAGCGGTACGGGGAAGCTCGGATATCGATGGATGCGAGTGCAAAGCAGAGCTGTAGGATGACCGACTGCATTCGCATAATCCATCTACGCCAAGTCTTCCGCGCTTGACAGTGAGCCACGATGTTGGGCGAAGAAGCTGGAGCTCTTTGGTGTGGTAGGATAACGGCAGGTGGCGGGAAGGTAAAGATGGATTTCATGGCGATAGATCCATCCACCGACACCCATCTGAAACATTATGCCGCTCCAGCCTTGAGAGTGTGAGGTTCTTGCCGCATAGATATACCGGTGGAATGCGCCGGATTGTCGCCTTGAGATTCAGATTGTCTCAGTTTGAAAGGCACTGCTTTAGCTTGTTGCCTGCTATACGGCGTAGCCCCTTTGCAACTCTTCTTGTAACACCATATCGTTGCATGTGAGCGTCTCATGCGGGTGGAGGGATGCTCCCATCACGAATGGTCGTGAGACGGTCATTGTCACCAAGCGGGCTGGAGTTGAGTTGGACAGGCGACTGATATGTAAGATAGCGATGTACCTTGTTCGTTGGACCATTACCCATTCTCGCGAAACATAGCGCTTTTAAACAGCTCAAGTCTACGGACACAGATCAGTAAAGGATCACTGGAATCTAGCATGGTGACTACGATCTATAGACTTGGAAGTCACCTGCCTAATTTTTTGGTTTGATGAGGACATCTTGGACCAAGCCCAGACATATTCGTTGACTACGGTGAAGAGAGCTTGAGAGGTATCTTCGATACTACCCCCTTCCCGTTCCTCTTTCGGAGGCTAATAGGGGACACGGGCGACAAACTAGTAATGTAAATGTGCCTGTGGGAACGACTTCCTGGGGCTATCTGTTACGTTCCGGTTTAGTGATACATCCTACGACCGCAGTGGCTAACGTACAATCACCCACGCAAGGTTGCGATTTCTAACGATCCGCAGCTATGCGCAGAAAACCGCGTTCCAAATAGTACAAAAATACACGCCTTTTCTCTCCCGCAGTTGCGATATCTGGACCCGTACGACTGTAGCTTGACCATGGGATGCAAGATTATTAATATATTGACTTGATTCTAGGTGAGGACGCACCGTCCGACATTCGCCTTTCCCTTTGAGCCATGCTATCCGAGAGACCATAATTGAGTTCGGTCAGAGTGCACCGTGAGGAGCAAAACAGCGTCTACCACAGTGATCGATACAGCTTAGGCGATGGGACTTGTAATCTATTAACGCAAGGATCGTCTCTTACACCGGATGTATGCGTCCTGAGTTGTGTTTCTTGCCTTCGAGAGCCTGAGGATCCTTCAACGGAAGATCGAGGGAGCCGTGTATCCTCTCGAGGCAAATGAGAGTTTGGCACATGTATGCATGTTCTTCCCGGGTCCCAGGCGAGCACGCTGAAATGAAGTATGAGAGACCGAGGAAGTCCACAGACCACTCTGACAATCTCACTTACCAACACAGCCAACCGACATCACCGCAAGGCGTAGGCAACAGAACCCACTTAGTGCGCCGACGGTAACTTCTTCACCAGAGAAGCACTTGAACAGGCGAATTGTCTACAAGATAGTCACGGTCAGGGACCTAGACGTGTGTAACACAGGGTTAAAAACGCATGGGAACGAACAGTGTTACGAACGATCTCTCACACTAAGTCACCACGTACAGCACTTATATCCACGAACATGTGGTCTGCTAGTTATCTCCCTTGCGTCTGTGGGATTACTGTGGACGCAGCAGGCATAACAGGGTACGCGAAGATGAGCTTTGACACTGAGCACATATTTGTTGGCATGAACAAGAAACGATGATTAGAAAGGTGCTAGCACGTGAAATCTGACCGAGTGAGTATAACCGCGAACCGCGCCGGTCAGCATGAGGACAACGCACCAAGACCCATGCTCGATTCCAGACTATCCCTCATCAGTACCACTCCTATAGACGCCAGTCCAATCATCAGAGCCGAAGTCACGCTGCAGTACAACGGATGGCATCGAAGATGATAATGGTCAGCACAGTAAACATCTACTATTGATTGTTGCACGCTACTAGACACCAAGACTGTCTGTGTCACTATAGCCGTGCAAAGATAAGTACTATTGAAGCACGAGAAACAAACATACTAACCGAGTTGAGCGGGGCCCAGCACCGATCGAAGATCTGCGATGTGCAGTACGCCTGGACTGACCACGTATGCATGTACGTTAGAGATGCCTCAACAAAGCATGTTTGGATCAGAACGTCTCTTCAGAAAGCAATTAGCAAACATCAACGAGGGTGTACCACGGTCCATTGACGTAGACTTACCAAATACAGACTATTCGCCATGTGGACGGGACATACGAAGGCTGCGATAGTGAGATCGCCACAAGCGTCGCTGTTATGTACTCTCACAAGGCACGGGCAAAGCGGGGGCAGGTTCCACGATGGGAAATACTCAACGATCTAAAGTTCTGTCCTCGGACCTAGGAGGTGTTGCTATCATTCGTGTACCTCGAGTATGGTAAACGGTGTCCCAAATTCCAATTGCGCACACGCGCATATATTGACATCTGTCAGGCGGTTTGCGTTAGCTGTAATGGGTTGTCATGTGCCAAAGGCAAGAACACTCGCCTGTACGGAATTCGGATCCATACTGTGCGCTCCTGGTGTATTTTGTTGCATACTACCGGCAGAGAACACTTCTTTTTGCATGCGTGCTCAGTGCTTCGACACCAGCATTCACAATGTATGCGGCGATGGTGCGAGCATTCTGCAGCCAGAAACGGGCTCCGAGTCAACCCGAAAAGAAGAGATCTGAGCTGAGTTCCTGGGGCAGCCTCACTTGGTGGCCTCTTTGACAATTTGAATGCAAGCCGCTGAGTTTTTCCGCCCTCGTGATGAAAATTACATACCCAAAAGTAGCTCGCTCAGAAGTTGGCCTTCCAAGGGGGCCCGAATAGCCCGAGGCACAAGAAAATGACGAGAGCGGAGAACAAGTGGGTAAAATGCTATTAATCTTCATTAAATCAGACTGGCAGCGGGGACTAGAATGCTTTTTGACTTGCCTGCGGAACTGTGCTCTGCTCATATTCGACGGTCCTGGCGGAAGCAAAATCGAGGGGCCAGCCCAAATTGAGACATTCTGAAACGGAGACGCCACCAAGAGGTCTGAGCAGAATCTTTTTCAAGGACTGTGGCGTCACCATGCTGACCGAACCAGTGATCTGGCGGACCAAATGTTTCAAGCGTCGTAAGATAACGACCGCGAACAGAGAGCAAAAAAGTTATTCGTTTCTGGCAGCTAGAGCTATAAGCTTAAGTGAGGATAACGTGTAAGCAGTATACAGAGATGAGCTAGTCAAACGAGTGGCGGGATGAGAGGGCACAATAAGTAGTACAGCAAATGCGCCTAGGCAGCGAGGTGAGGTATACGGATGTCAGCGTACCGGTACGGACGAACGTGGACAGTAAGGGGTGGATGAGTGCGGAGGGATGAACGATAAAATGCCTAGCTAGAGGCAAAAAGAATGGAAGGAGGGGGCAAGCCCAAATGGGATTGGCGAGAAAATAGGTAATACACGATAACGGCGCTATAGGGTAGGAATAGATAGGTACGGGGGTAATAGCAACAAGGGGACGGCAAACTGAAAGTTCCAGGACAGAGACAGAAGACAAAGGGCGATATTAACACAGACAGGGGGGAAGTTGCTTCAGAAGCGAAAAGACCAAGGGTGCAGAAACTGTACGAGCGAACGGAAAACGCGAGGTTGAAGTCCAGGATTGTTGAGGGTTAAAAGAGAAACGCGCATATCGGAAAGCCTTGCGTGCGACGACTCTAGAGCATCATCGCAGCGAAACCTTGCGCGTTCCCACCCCCGCCCACGCTGATCGCCGTCGGTGCACCCCTGCCCGCCATCCCCATTCCGCCCATTGGGCCCATTTGCCCCATTTGCCCCATCCCACCGCCCATACTCATACCCTCATCCCATGCACCTGTACCCATTCTCCTCGGTACTCCCGCCCCACCAGCCATAACGTTTGACATCTCATAGTTCCCATGTCCACTCCCCGCAGATCCAACACTCCCCATACTTCCGCTCCTCTCTCTCTTCGTCCCATTACCGGCGTTCATCGCACCACCAGGCACCGGCGAGTGTCCAGCCGCGCTCCCAACCGAAGAGGCGTCGTCATTATCAATCGGGCTGCCGTAAATGTGCCCGTGATGACCCGAGCTCTGCATCATGGCTTGCTGCCTTTGAAAATTGAGGTGCATGTACTGCTGCTGCTGAGTCGGCATAATACCGTGCGAGGACGCGGGAGGTGTGAACTGTTGCTGCTGCTGACCATACATCTGCCACTTGGATTCATCCATGCGGGAGAAGACGTTACCTCCCATCATGAACTGTTGCTGTGCGTGTGGTGGTTCGTACATGCTTGCCATTGCAGGATTTTCGAATGAGACCGACGTCGGGCTCTGGACGATCATCGGGCTTGGTGCGCCGTTGGCTGGGCGCGGAAGGATGGTCTGCAAGTGCAGTCCGTGGTTGGGGGCAGTGTGCGCAAATGGGCCTGCAGCCTCTGCCTTGAGTAACGAGGCAGCAGCAGCGTGCGACATCGGATTACCGTGACGCATATCCTCATTGTCATCGCCCATACTGGAAACAACGGGAACGTTCCCGTTGTAATCATCATCGCCGTAACCACCGTCACCATACTCATCACCATCCTCTTCTTCGATGGGGCCAGCAGAAAGGATCTCGACCTCGCCTGACATGATCATCTGGAAGCCCTCGCCGCGAACAGGCTCTTCTACTCGGGGCAGGCCGGAGCGGTCTCGCCATTCGTTGAGCTCCCGACGAAGAGCGTCAGCTTCGAGCTTGATAAGACGAAGTTCGCGGGCGGCCATATGGCGATGACGACGAGAGGCATGAATGTGAGCGATGGAACTGTTGACGATAGAGGACTTTGATGGCCGGCGAATCTGGGAGAGGTTCGGAAGGAGTGCGGCCAGGTCCTATCAATACGTATTAGCCGAAATCCCACGTCAATGAGTGCTAAATTCATTGCCACTTACCAAGAACCGACCGTTCAGAGTCTCACGTCGTGCTCGCTCGACGGCGTTGTGTGTGGCCCTGCGTTCGGCGGTGTTTGCCCGCCTGCTTGGCTTGCGCTTGGCGGCCGGTGGCACGGGAGCAGGCGGAATAGTGCTCGCGGGAGCAGGAGTACCGTCGACAGGAGGGGGAAGGGCGAGTGTCTGGACGGAGTTGGCTGGAGAAACGGGGGTGGCTGGCCCGTCCGCAGAAGGAGACTGGGGTGCGGGGGAAGCGGGGGAAGCAGCAGAGATAGTCATGGCCATTCGAGTTTATGTATAAATGAAAATGTAAAGAACAAGTGTGCCGGAGAGGCTGTCGATAGGGATCGGATCTAGGGGGTGCGAGACCAGAAAGCGTGCAGAAGTTTTGGTTTTGTTGAGAATGATAGGAGGGTGCAGACAAGATAATTCGGGGCTCGCGATCAACAAGTGTTCAGCGGTGTCCGAATAGTCTTTAAGCGAGGTGGTGATTGTGAGTTCGAGATGGGCGTCTGAGGGCTGTGGATGTGTATATGGGCCAGTCGCGAGTGGAACTCGAGCGTACGGCAAGGGCGAATGCGATAGTTTCTGAGGAGGTGGAGGGAAGGTGTTGAAGGCTTACTTGCAGTTGGGAAGGGCGGATGGAGAGAAGCCGGCAAGGGTCGCGAGATCTTTCGGGGCGAAAAGCGTCAGCCCTTTGTCAGAAAAACAAGGAGAAAAAGATGGCGACATACTCCAGGCGGTATCCTTGTTTGCGGCAGGGCTAGGCGGGGGTTAGGATGCAAGAAGAGGGGGGGGAACGGGAAAAGGGAGATGCTCCGTCAGAGACCCAGGACCATGTACTAAGCGGGGGGAAAGACAAACTCGACTCCAGCCTCTGCGCTCGAAACATCGCTATCTCATATAGCCGTCTCGGCATCTTCCCTCAACAGCCTTGCCTTTTCCGGATCTGCCATCTTTCCCCCGAGCGCCGTCACACCGTCACGGCCACGTTTCCGCCAGTCACACTCGTCTCTCCCCGAGGATCGTCCTCTCCGCCATGTCTCAACCCACATCAGATGCCTCTCACTCACAGCTCGGACCATCATCTTCCGTCGTCAGCTCCCTCAAATTAGTGGTCTTGGCTGCCATCACCGTCGCTGATATTGATCCAGAGCATTCGCCGCGGATGCTGTTGCCAGCTTGCATCATTAACCCGAAGCCCTATCGTCGGCGAGCCAAACGTAGATCCCACTCTCATCTTATCTTTTGGGCTCAACCCCGGTCCCGTCATAGTCTCAAAATGTTTCGCTTTGCTTTTGTTACTGCCAGTCGGCTCCCCTGTTCATCAGCAGTCGTCGTACGATGTTACCATCTCGCTTTACCCTTTGCGCCAGATTTTCCGACACACTCTCATCTGACTCGTCAATCACTCTCTCGCATGAATCTGAGTCAAACATTCGCCAGCTCTCTCATCCTCTACGTTGTTCCATGAAAGCAATAACAACTTTATATCTTCCGCCGCATATATGCACCCCAACATGTGTGTCATTTCAAGGCCATTCCGTCAGGCTCGCTGACACACTTTCCTGTATACTAGAATGCATAATTTACGCCTGTCGCCCGAGGCGAAGGCAGCTTGCATGCTCTCGTTACAGCCTCCCTTTACGGCTGAATTAACCATTATCGTAAAATTTCTTACCATGGGAAACAGAATGCTTCTCAGCGGCCACCGAGAATTTTGGACTAGGCCGCCTGACTATGTGACTGTTTTCCTGGGGATGACGCCGTTGATCTCACAATCAACACGATCCAGCCCTGCACGCTTCCCATACTTTATCCTCGAGTTCCCGCTAAACCGTTATTTCGAGGCGACGAGCCGCTCAAGGTTGTAGTCGCTGAATTTATCATGACTAACCTTGCTCTGTTCTTTGTTCCAGAGCGACAACTGGCACAGACGTATTGTCAATAGTGGCCGTAGGTGAACACTGTAAGGCCATATAATTTCGCACGGTATGCTCTCCCGTATCTAGCAGCTTGTACCTTGCTGACTTTATATCTTTGACTCATCAGAGGGACTTCCGTCAGGCAGATCCACCGTTGAAGGATCAAGCTCCGAATCTAGAATAATGGTGCAAGTCATTCAAATATCGGTCCACGTCGGAAATTGGTTCTCCTTGTCACCCGGCGGCGTTTCCAGAACAGGTGTGTAGCGCGGGAAACTTTTGGACGAATTTATTAGACACGAGAAAGCGTCAGGCAAGAATATGACAAGCCGAGTTGTTTTAGCAACCTGAGGATCGGGAAGTAAGGGACCTTGCCAAGCTTTCCTCCCTTCCTCCTGAAAAACTTTCTGCAAAGATCCACGGTGGGTAAAGCTCGTCTATTTTTAATAGGTTTAGGAAACTGATGTTATCTTCTGTAAGCTAAGCTGCCTGACACTAAGTGCACCAGCCCTCTTACCTGGCCATCTTTGCAGAACTATACATATTTTTGCGGCATATCGTGCGTACTTCTCGCCAAGTATTCACATTGGACTGATCTGCGGTGGATTCCGCTATCAGTATAGAAGCTCTGTTATTTATTCCCTGGCGCCACTGTCCACGATAATGACAGACGCCTCCTACAAATAACAAACGCCAGTTCTCACAGCGACACTATCCCGCCCAGAGTTGTCATCAAGCAAGGCGGCCGGCGGCGTACACGGAGAATACGGCGTCGCTGAATGCCGTAACTACAGCGTTTACTGAGGAGCATCCTAGGGTTAGAAACGCAGGAATGTAGGTCTTGTTCTGTTTGCACTAGTGCTCATTCCTGTATTATTTGATATCGCACTGTGTCGTAGAGACGTACGTCTCGTTACCCTCGCCCAAGATCCGAAGCAAACGCAATGGATCGCAGGCAAAAATATCCACGGGCCAAGCTCGTGAATATGACTAGTCTTTACCGGTGCTCTGAAAATCATGCGCCATCGACGCTTTGTCTCCTTCCAGTCTGTCCATCAATGATTGCAAACGCCACAGAGTACAGTTTCCCCTCGCAACTAAGTTCGTCTTACTAAATTTTCCCAGCGCCGTCATACGTTGATATAATGTATCAAAGACTATCACAGACCTGACAGGGTTCGGTTGGCCTCTTTGCGAAACCTCACCACTACAGCAAATGAACGATATCATGACCCTATTCTGCGAGGTGGCATCTCACTTCACCCTACTCCACCGGCGAAAAGGTCCTCAAAGGTTTCTTCCAGCATCAACAGTCGGCTGCGGGAACTAGCGGTTCTAGTCCACTGCTCAAATTTCCTAGGAATTAATATTGCTCTGTCAATCTTCACTATGCGGTGCTCGACCAGTACTACGAAGGTATTCAAAAAAACTTTCTATGAAACTTTGTATTTCTGACAGGCACTGCCATAATCTAGACGCCAAAGATTAATCCCTCTGCCTGATAAGTTGCCATGGTACGAATTGGTCCAGAGCGAGATGTCTGGCGCCGCCCTGAAGGCACTATTGATTCTTTTGTTTCTACCAGGCGAGTGTTGCATCAGTATTGACGGCATGTCCTTCCTATACTTACTTCCGGGAATATTTCTATATTTTTGCGATTAGCTTTGATCTTCAAATTGACCGGTAGAAGCGCCATTTGCCGGCGCGTTCTACCTTCCAAGTCCGTACACCTCGGTGCTGTAGGCGCATCAGAATCGCTGCTACACCCCTAAGCGCCACAATGCCGCATCTCATCCGTGATGGGAGGCAAACATGAATATAAAGAAGCCGTCTCTTGCGTCTACAGAAGATGCTTTGTCTTGACATCCTGCCGCTTGACCAATTTGCATCTTTGTCTTCTGACCCATTCAATGGTTCAAATTATCATCCGTTTGACTTCGAGCTCCAAGGATATTCAAGAATGGTCCCTGAGCTCTTTCAAGATTTTGCCGAACTGGATGATCCCACTCGGGAGATCGTCTTGATCACGAGGGAGGATGCCGTTGTATATGCCACCGAGGACAGTTATGCGTCCGGGAGCGAGAGGTACGATCCCTATCTCGTTGATACTACAACCTTCTTAGCTGACTGCGAAGATTCGACGACCGGTCTAGGGGTCGGCTCTCGACCTTCCCGTTATTTTATCTTTCAGAAGCACAGCCAGTCACTGCAGCCGGTATGATTAATGTATTTCGGTATCTGTGCTCTCGAATACTCTCGTCCAGCGCGCATCATCTCCTGTGTACCCAGCCTGACGCTTTGCTCAAAACGGTCAGTTTTCCCGCAATCGTTAATCTGGCTCGGTCAGCTGATCTACCTCTGATGATCGCAGTGATTCTGCGACGGTAGCATCATCCGGAATTTGCTCAAAAACAGCTATATATGGTTCCATACTTCCAGAGAAAGTGAATGCCTTGATGGATTCTGCAAAGATCTCGTAAGCATTGCTGTTGAGTCAAGTATTCTGTCACCGAGGTCACCGAGAGCCTATAAGGCTTCCTTTTTGTTGATGCAACATTGGCAAAGCCTGACTACTTAAAGTCGGTAACACGTCTGGTCCGTTCGCTGTCAAATTGAGGTCCTCATTACTATTTCAAGGTTGGACGTCGCTGAACCCGCACACTGGAATGCGATCAATGACGCCGATGTGCATTGAAGTGGTTAGCCTTGGATGATGCCGAATGGAAGTCATGGCTTAATCCTAAATATGTAACTCCCCGGAAGCAGTCGGAAGGCCGCCAACGGACCGGTTAGGCAACCCGAACAACACAGTGCGCATCTAGCCATTCGGTGAGATTGATTTTACTATGCTTACCTTGCCAGTGTTCCGCTAACATTGCAGAAACATCATGACCGACCCATGGTCTCTTCTGATTTTATGGCCTTCCCGCCTTATCATAGCCAGGAGAAACTCGTATCATCAATATTGTATAAGCAATGTTAGATACGTCTGTCAATATTTATAGTATACATTGTTATCCCGACTAGTCAACAGAAAAACAGCGCGAAAGCTCAATAAATAGCGATACTTGGAGGTGCCAGTGACGATGATTTATACTCCTTGCTAGATAAACCAGGATCCGAAGGAAATCGCGACCAACACAATGCATAGCCTAGAGGCACCGCGAAGTTTGCCTTTGGTACCTGACTTTGCGGCCTTAGCTATGGCGGTTTGCAGGTTGTCGGGGATAGTTGTGGCCTGCGCCATTTGATTGTAATTGACGTTCGTTGGGAGATGGCCGTTTGCGGAGTAGTAAGACTCGATTTTTGGAATGTCCCACGTCGGGACGGCAGATGCGGCAGGGAACATTGTCCCCGTCGCCGCTGGTACCCCAGCAAGCGTGACTGCATCGACCTTCGCGTTGCCAGTCGTGACGGTGGCATCGTCACTCAGGACGAAGCAGACGGTAGTGTTGATACCCTGAGCAGGTGCCAGAGGAATTTCGTGACTCCAGATGGGAAAATCCCAGTCCGCTGGAATGAGAGTACCAAAGAATTCTCCAGTGTCAACTTCGAAATGAGCTGTAGAACCTAACTCCAGACCCGCGCCCACTGCAAATGCCGTCCCAAAGGATTCAAAGTCGTCTGCTCCGATTGGTTTACATGCACGATTAACCGCGTTGTGAACCACTGCGTTGATATTCACCGCAGGAACATTTTGTGTGACGCGGGCGGAAGCTCCGACACCCACTGTAATTATGGTCAGACCACTACCGGAAGACACGAAGAAATCGACGCACTGATTGTAAAGGCCACTTCTACGAACGCCGCCATGGATACACTCGTGGAAACATTAAACTCCCCGGAATTTACGCGGAACGGCACCTGAACGACATTAGTAGCATCCCTATTAATTGGTTGGTGTAAGCTTGCAGGTCCGATTTGACAGGTTAACGCACCACCCTGTCGCATCAACAGACGGATCCCAGCCCCCAGTCTCATTTATAAAGCTGACGGAAGCAAATGCTCCACTAGGAACCTGGGAAGTCTCAGCGGAGATCATTCAAATCGATATAAAACTGACATACCTGGGCTTTTGCGCCGTAAGATACATTGAGGCTTGCCGGAATATCAAGGTCGAAGCCTACTGCCAACCCGAAGGCAGGCCCAATGTCTATAAAAGAACCAAACTAGACCGCGCAGCAAGAATCAGTGCGCAAGATGAGAATATCGATGATATTATATACTTACGGTAAAAGCGGGTTCAATTGGAATTTTAAGCACACTATAAACGAAGATTTAGACATGGCTTTGAAAAACGCATGCTACTTACTCAAAATCAGTTGAAAGAGAATATTGGCCACCGATTACAAGTTCTAAATCTGCAGACTGCTCGAAATCCTGCACAGTGAAGTTCATAGCAGCTCGATTGAGTGTAAAACAGTTCTCAGTTGAGCTGATAAAACAGGAAGCATCTCCGAGATCTATATCAAAATCTACGCCAATAGAGAGGTTGGTTTGTGAGACGCAGTTTATGCAGGAGAGCTGAATGTTCACGTCTTGCAATTGGCTACATTGAGCACAATCATCAACGATGAAAAGAGAAGGTGGTTGAAAGACGTACGTCTGTATGGCATCCGAAATCAACGTAGCATTCGGAGGCGGGAAGAGAGGAAAGGGGGAAGAGAGATCAGGACTGTAGCCGAAACTGTAGAGTTGATCGTTGCTGTGCTCATCACGGCGGTGGATGATACCAGTAGTAGTTAAATCGCGTGCATCCCATTTGTTGCTACCTGAGTGTTCGTACTTCACGCGACAGGATCTACCGACGGCGTTCATCGGAATTGAACGAACCGTCAACATTAAGACTTTTAGTGAGAAATCACCATCTGTGGAAACAACCCTACGCGCATATTTATTTCAAAACCGGCATAAATCGTTCGAAATGAGGAAGACTTACGTCCAGGCGCCATGTTCATTGTCTATGTTGCATGATGGGTGCGCTGTGATTACGGTGAACTCGGCGAGGTGACCCCAGTGGCCCAACGCTTCCGTGAAGGCTTCGGAGGAATGAAAACGAATCTTCATGATGCTCGTTTCCTCATCTGGTACAAGTGGACAGCACAGCACGTTCTCCAGGAGGTGATCCAGGTCCTCCAGGAGCAACAGCGGGCGACCATCATGAGCCGTGAAAGAGACAGATGCCGAAGGAGGATGGTACGTAGCTGAGACCCATATAAGATGTAAAGTTATACAATTGTTGTGGAGAGGGCTTACAGATAGCGTAGTTCAACTGCACGGACTCCTTAGGGACAATGTGCCTTCGCCAAAGGTCGCGTGTTTCCAACGTAATCGCTCGTTTTGCAGGAACAAGAGTCCTACCAGCAAGAGAAGTAGCGGTGAGTGTTGGGATAGCAGACAGGAGCGCAACAATAGCTAGCGTAGAGAGCATCGTGTGTTATCTCGACGAAGCGTAGTGCAGACAAGATGCTGTCAGGGGGGTCAAGCATAGCCTGTGAGTATATGTAGGGTGTAGCAAAGTGCGGGATCTATGCACATCTTCAAACCTAGATTTTCGTTCCTTGCGGGAAGATAGGGAGGATGTCGCTAACGCAACCTGTCCAAATGTACAGGTTCCATCAATGCTATATGAACTATTGAATGGGGAGGTCCACGGAGTGAGCATCGCTGTTCACGAGGCCGATTTCCTGTCTTGATTGCCATACTGTTTCGCGGGAATTTCTGACTGCTAGCAGTTTAGGTGCGGGAGGTCATCAAGGACGTAGTGCCTCAATCAATGTCTAAGCGTCAAACATTAGCCATGCCGTCAGCCACAGACTAGGAACGTACTAGTATTTGCATGGGAATGGTTGTGGCATGTATATAGAGCTGCGATCCGGGCGTAGTTCGAGACAACGCCATGGCTCTCTGAACGAACGCAAAAGTATGCGGGAAAGCCCAATTTGTAAACAAAGCAAAGAGGCGCCGTACGTCGGGGACTTTAAAGGCTCACTCCGTATAAGCGAACATAGCTTCAATGCAGCGCCATCAGTGAAGAGTCATCCAATATCACAAGTTGGGATGGCTAATTTGCCAGTAGCAGATTTGCGACCCGCAGTAGATTTTGTAGCAACCGCCATCATCGGAAATGAACATAAGCCCGGACGAGCCGCTACTTGGTTAATGCGGGTACACAAGTCAACTTCAAAGTGGCGTACTAACCGATATGAGATGGGCACGTACCGTACCTTGCTAATTCCACTTCATGTCAGATCGAGTCGTAGCCGATTCGGCCCTGTTCTTTACATCCGCCACTGGGCTCGTGCTTCGCAGACAGTCCGTCTTACGCCGACTGAAAGTTCTGCAGTCCATGATTACACCGATTATGATTGATACCAATCGGAACCGACGGTACCCATGAGCTGAGCTTGGGAAATATCAATGAGCATGAAGACGACCAACAGATTCTTTGCTTATCATTGCAAGATCGATGCTGAAGGTAACCGGATGTAATATAGACCATGGGTAGGTAGCACTATACGTACAACTAGAGTACGACTCGATCAGCGTCCACTGAACACAGACAATTTTGCCACGTACATTGTAGATATATATATATCAAGGAATGTAAGTTGTCCGCAAGTCCGTCCTCAATCTACTTTGCAGCAGCAGCAGCATTCATTTTGGATTTCTTCAGTTGTCTGCTTTCTTTAGCCGCTGCCTCGTTCGTAGCTTCCACCACCCCACCTTTACTCTGAACAGCATCTCTAACCTCGTCAGCCCAATCGTCTAGCTTCTGGATTTCATCGGGAGTCTCACTGAGACTTGCCAACCTCTTCAATACAGCTATCTCAATCCGCCACACTTCGTAGCCTTCCCCAGTGCGACCATTGCTCTTGCCCACGTCATGCGCTGGGGTCTCCATAATGAGCGGGAGGTTCTTTGTCCGCGAATCATTCAGAATGTACAAAAAGGGTTATGAGGCCTCTGAGGGTAAAGCTCACCCTAGCAGCCGCTGAGAAGCTCACCCTAAGGCTTTAGCGCTGAGCTACACCACCACAGTGTCTGCCAACAGCAGACACAGGGCAGACACAGCCTTTAGCGCTGAGCCGCACCACCACAGTGTCTGCCAATAGCAGACACAGGGCAGAGCTGAGCTGCACCACCACAGTATCTGCTAACAGCAGACACAAGGCAGAGGCCGGCTTCAACACTAAGAGACACTACTATAGTATCTGCTTTCGGCAAAGACATGGCAGAGACCAGCTTTAGCTCTAAGCTATACCACTGTCATATCTGCTAATAGCTGACAATGTAGCACAGTATCCAAAATAGATAGTCATCTGTACCCAAGTTTATAGCAGTCACTATAACACAGTATCTAATAACACAGTATCTAATATTGTCAACTATACACCAGGTTGTACACCAGTTTGTCTGCCAATAGCAGACACTGGGGCACAGCATCCAATAATGATATTTGTACACCGGGTTGTACACCAGTTTGTCTGCCAATAGCAGACACTGGGGCACAGC